>JALJCO010000672.1:0-15611 GCA_023101725.1 Atherinomorus stipes | reverse complement strand
TACCTGTATTTTTAAGTGTGTGCAGGCGGGTGACAAGGTTATAATAGTTTTGGATTTTTATTAGTTTCTGTTTTTATTTAGTTTTTATTTTTTTTGTTTTTAAGTTAGTTTTCTTCAGTCTTTTGAGCAGGTTTGCTAGTTTATATTAGTTTCTATTTTTTGGATAATGCTTAGTTTTAGTTTGGTTTGATAAGTTTTTTTTGTAAATTATAGGTATTCGTCTTGTGAGACATTTAAAATAATTAGAAAGTCACTCGGAGTAAATCCAGTCGGGCAAAGTAAATATATTAGATAGAAATAGATTTAATATCAATCCAAAAGGTTGATGTTTTAAATGAATTCACAAAGACTAAAACTGTTTTTCTAATAATGTTAGTTTTGTAAAACATGATCTCATTCAGTTATCAACTTTAAAAAAATTTTTTTTTTAAATTTCAGTAAACGAACATCTTTTTTCAATTTTAGTTTTCGTTTTTTTTTCGTTTTCATTGACTACAACGACCCTGATGGGTGAAGAGGGTCTGGGACTAAAGCAGGTCCCCCATCAGAGAGACCTGTGTTCAGGGGAGGACCTGGATCAGGGAGACCTGGTTCAGGGAGACCTGTACCTTGTGAGACCTGCTTCAGGGAGACCTGGATCAGGGAGACCTGGATCAGGGGGACCTGGATCAGGGAGACCTGGATCAGGGAGACCTGGATCAGGGGTACCTGGATTCAGGGGGACCTGGATCAGGGAGACCTGGATCAGGGAGACCTGGTTCAGGGGGACCTGGTTCAGGGAGATCTGGTTCAGGGAGACCTGGGTTCAGGGAGACCTGGTTCAGGGAGATCTGGTTCAGGGAGACCTGGTTCAGGGAGACCTGGTTCAGAGGGACCTGGATCAGGGAGACCTGGTTCAGGGAGACCTGGTTCAGGGAGATCTGGTTCAGGGAGACCTGGTTCAGGGAGACCTGGTTCAGGGAGATCTGGTTCAGGGAGACCTGGTTCAGGGAGACCTGGTTCAGGGGGACCTGGTTCAGGGGGACCTGGTTCAGGTAGATCTGGTTCAGGGAGACCTGGTTCAGGGAGATCTGGTTCAGGGAGACCTGGTTCAGGGAGATCTGGTTCAGGGAGACCTGGTTCAGGGAGACCTGGTTCAGAGGGACCCGGGTTCAGGGAGACCTGGTTCAGGGAGACCTGGATCAGGGAGACCTGGATCAGGGAGACCTGGATCAGGGGGACCTGGATCAGGGGGACCTGGATCAGGGAGACCTGGATCTAGGGAGACCTGAAGCCAGGGGGACCTAATTCAGGGAGATCTGGTTCAGGGAGACCTGGTTCAGGGAGACCTGGTTCAGGGAGATCTGGTTCAGGGAGACCTGGTTCAGGGAGACCTGGTTCAGAGGGACCTGGATCAGGGAGACCTGGTTCAGGGAGACCTGGTTCAGGGAGATCTGGTTCAGGGAGACCTGGTTCAGGGAGACCTGGTTCAGGGAGATCTGGTTCAGGGAGACCTGGTTCAGGGAGACCTGGTTCAGGGGGACCTGGTTCAGGGGGACCTGGTTCAGGGAGATCTGGTTCCCAGGGAGACCTGGTTCAGGGAGATCTGGTTCAGGGAGACCTGGTTCAGGGAGATCTGGTTCAGGGGAGACCTGGTTCAGGGAGACCTGGTTCAGGAGGGACCTGGATCAGGGAGACCTGGTTCAGGGAGACCTGGTTCAGGGAGATCTGGTTCAGGGAGACCTGGTTCAGGGAGACCTGGTTCAGGGAGATCTGGTTCAGGGAGACCTGGTTCAGGGAGACCTGGTTCAGGGAGATCTGGTTCAGGGAGACCTGGTTCAGGGAGACCTGGTTCAGGGAGACCTGGTTCAGGGGGACCTGGTTCAGGGGGACCTGGTTCAGGGAGATCTGGTTCAGGGAGACCTGGTTCAGGGAGACCTGGTTCAGGGAGACCTGGTTCAGGGGGACCTGGTTCAGGGGGACCTGGTTCAGGAGATCTGGTTCAGGGAGACCTGGTTCAGGGAGACCTGGTTCAGGGAGATCTGGTTCAGGGAGACCTGGTTCAGGGGAGACCTGGTTCAGGGGGACCTGGTTCAGGGGGACCTGGTTCAGGGAGATCTGGTTTCAGGGAGACCTGGTTCAGGGTCCCCCTGGTTCAGGGGGACCTGATCCAGGGGGACCTGATCCAGCCTCTGTGCTCAGACACGTCTCCTGTTTACGCGGGGCGGCTGCATCCATGCGGTACCAGTGCTCACATGTCAGGAATCTCCTGGCGTTCCCGTATTTACGGAGCGGCTCGTCCCGTATTGTTGCTCCCTGACTTCCCTCCCCAGGACGGGATTAAATCTGCCACCTCCAGCTGAACTCCAGCGACCCCTCATATCTGGAGAAACCGGATCCGTGTTGAAGCTCATTTACTCTGCTAATGTTGCACTAAACACCTGAGGAATGACGACACGGACCGGGTTCAGTTCTGAGTCCTGCGGGGCTGAAACATAACCGGCGTCTGTGCGGGTGGAGGAATGCAGAACACCAACGAAAACAGTGATGCAGGACTAGAAAGACGGAGAACTTAAAAAGACCTGAGACAACAAAAACAAATAAAATTCAAGAAAATAATCTTTACATTAATATTAATATCCACTGTTTGAATAAAGTACCAAACAAAACCTTTTAAAGGAAATATCTGCGATTTATTCTGTCTGCAGTTAAACGTTTATGTTAACAAATTCAGTTTCACTTTCTCCTGATGTTGACTTGTTTCAGTTATTTACAAACAAACACAGCTGGCGGCGATTTCATGCTGAGTTTGGAGCATACGTGTGTGATACTGAAAGATTTGGTATCGGTCTGATACCAATTATATAAAGGGCTGGTATCGTTGATACCGATATAGATACCCATATTTTTTAACAGGGCTGTCATGTTAACTCATTAATGGATAAACAACCAGATTATCATCCATCCCATAATAATCTGAATTCTTTATTTTCTGGATGAGAGAAGCTGATATTTGGCATGGAGATATATATTTATTTCTAATAAAAGAACATGTTTTATAACTTCCTCACCTGCTACGACGCTGAACTGGGAAAATGACCTGATGTTACAACTAGAAATGTATTTTTGTACTTTGTTGAGTCCTACAGTGATAAACAGGAACGTCACAGACTTACATGGTGACGCACACACGGCAGTTTAGTGTCCACGAAGACAAATGTCCAACACGGAGCCAGAGTCTGGATGATTCCTGTCAGAAGGCGCGAGTGCTGGTTACGGTGGAATTTATTTATTTCTTTAAAGGGATATTGTGTAAGTTCTCCTGTGTTTTATTCACAAAAACTGATTATTTGGTTCAAAAGTGTTTTTCATTAATCAGTAATCACTCCCATCAACAAACTGAAGTGCTCCTCTAAGTTCTAAATTTGCCGTTCGTATCATTCATTTACATATCGAGCGGGGCGGCTCGGTGGGGGCTGCCATGTCGTATCACCATGTTTTTGCGTTCGGGAGAAGCGTGACAGCAGGAAAACACAGAAACTCACCGGACACACCGGAGTTTTCAGCTCAGTTCGAGGTAATGCCTTTGAAAAGTCACCGCGCTGCAGTGGGAGAAACCAGCGTCTCACTGATGCTGCGTTCACGTGCAGTCGGGCAGACGGCCGTCGGTAACAAACCAGATGTCATTTTAATCAATGAAGCCGAGCGAAAGACGGTAAAACATGGGTCAGGGAAAACAATACGACATCGCCATGACAACAAATCAGATGTGGACTGATGTCACTGTAACTGACGGACCACGTCTTCACATAGAGGCCAGTGATAACTTTACATGCAGCTGATGTCGTCGGTCTGCCCGGTTTCACGCGAATGCAGCATGAAAAGTACGAGGAAGCTGCTCCCGATTACACAGTGTCCCTTTAAGGAGAACGGAGAGTTTGAGGCAGCGGCTGCACCCGGCGGTCGGTCACGTAGCTGCGCGGCTGCACCCGGTGGTCGGTCACGTAGCTGCGCGGCTGCACCTGGTGGTCGGTCACGTAGCTGCGCGGCTGCACCTGGTGGTCGGTCACGTAGCTGCGCGGCTGCACCCGGTGGTCGGTCACGTAGCTGCGCGGCTGCACCCGGTGGTCGGTCACGTAGCTGCGCGGCTGCACCTGGTGGTCGGTCACGTAGCTGCGCGGCTGCACCTGGTGGTCGGTCACGTAGCTGCGCGGCTGCACCCGGTGGTCGGTCACGTAGCTGCACGGCTGCACCCGGTGGTCGGTCACGTAGCTGCGCGGCTGCACCTGGTGGTCGGTCACGTAGCTGCGCGGCTGCACCCGGTGGTCGGTCACGTAGCTGCGCGGCTGCACCCGGTGGTCGGTCACGTAGCTGCACCCGGTGGTCGGTCACGTAGCTGCGCGGCTGCACCCGGTGGTCGGTCACGTAGCTGCACCCGGTGGTCGGTCACGTAGCTGCGCGGCTGCACCCGGTGGTCGGTCACGTAGCTGCACCCGGTGGTCGGTCACGTAGCTGCACCCGGTGGTCGGTCACGTAGCTGCATGGCTGCACCCGGTGGTCGGTCACGTAGCTGCATGGCTGCACCCGGTGGTCGGTCACGTAGCTGCGTGGCTGCACCCGGTGCTCGGTCATGTAGCTGCACCCGGTGGTCGGTCATGTAGCTGCACCCGGTGGTCGGTCACGTAGCTGCACCTGGTGGTCGGTCACGTAGCTGCACCTGGTGGTCGGTCACGTAGCTGCACCCGGTGCTCGGTCACGTAGCTGCGCGGCTGCACCCGGTGGTCGGTCACGTAGCTGCACCTGGTGGTCGGTCACGTAGCTGCACCCGGTGCTCGGTCACGTAGCTGCGCGGCTGCACCCGGTGGTCGGTCACGTAGCTGCACCCGGTGGTCGGTCACGTAGCTGCACCCGGTGGTCGGTCACGTAGCTGCATGGCTGCACCCGGTGGTCGGTCACGTAGCTGCATGGCTGCACCCGGTGGTCGGTCACGTAGCTGCGTGGCTGCACCCGGTGCTCGGTCATGTAGCTGCACCCGGTGGTCGGTCACGTAGCTGCACCTGGTGGTCGGTCACGTAGCTGCACCTGGTGGTCGGTCACGTAGCTGCACCCAGTGGTCGGTCATGTAGCTGCACTCGGTGGTCGGTCATGTAGCTGCACCCGGTGGTCGGTCATGTAGCTGCACCCGGTGGTCGGTCACGTAGCTGCGCGGCTGCACCCGGTGCTCGGTCACGTAGCTGCATGGCTGCACCCGGTGCTCGGTCACGTAGCTGCGCGGCTGCACCCGGTGGTCGGTCACGTAGCTGCGTGGCTGCACCCGGTGCTCGGTCACGTAGCTGCATGGCTGCACCCGGTGCTCGGTCACGTAGCTGCGCGGCTGCACCCGGTGGTCGGTCACGTAGCCGCGCGGCTGCACCCGGTGCTCGGTCACGTAGCTGCGCGGCTGCACCCGGTGCTCGGTCACGTAGCTGCATGGCTGCACCCGGTGCTCGGTCACGTAGCTGCGCGGCTGCACCCAGTGGTCGGTCATGTAGCTGCACCCGGCGGTCGGTCACGTAGCTGCGCGGCTGCCGTCCTACGGTGAGTTTGCTCAGTTTACAACGTTCATATTTAACTGTTTTCACAAGCTGCTGCAGCAACGTACGGCACAAAATGTCCAAGACGCTTTTTGGGTTTAACAACATCCACTTTTCAGTCATCGAGTTCGGGAGCTCTTCCTATGTGTGTTGTTGATTTGCGTTTGTCCTCAGTGTAAAATATCCTGTAACCGTGGTAACCGGAAGCCCTTGGCAGAAACGAGCAGACATGATGGCTCCCATGGTTTCAGCCGTGAAACTTGTCTATAAATTTGAGTTAAAGGAACATTCCGCCCACAGAATGATGTAACTTTATCTTCCACCCCCCCTCATGGTGAGAAAGACTCTGCAGCACTTTTTTAATATCTCAAATGCAGCCGGTGATCAGGAAGGCTTCTCGTTTCCCCCAACTTTCATATAATGGAGTTCACCGGGGTCCGAGCCAAAAAGGTCCATAAAAGTCCACAAAAACTTGTCCATATTCCTCCATACTGCTCGTCCATGTAATCCAAGTGTCCTGAGTGGGTAGCGTCCAGAATTTACTGGAAACCATCATTTAGTAGATTTTTAGAACCTAAACAGTAGAACATCAGTACTACATCTTACTTCCCCGATGCATCCATGAGGGTTCACAAAACTACGGAGGCCGCGGCAGATGAGATCACGCGTTCTCTTTTTCTTTCTTTCTTTGTTTTAAATCAACCCCTCTTGGACCCTCTTGTGTTTGTCTGCAGCTCTGTCGCTCTCAGCACAATGTAAACAGAGAATTTCTTCTTCTATGCTTGCATTATTGGCAGAGTAGGCTCTGAGTGCCGAGGCTTCCATAGTTTCGTGAACGCGCATATGCGCGCTTCGTGAAAGTAAGATGTAGTACTGATGTAGTACTATTTAGCAGTGTTGTATAAAGTACTTGAGTAAAAGTAAAAGTACCTTACTGGAAAATGACTCGAGTAAAAGTGAAAGTCGCCTGCTAGAATATTACTTAAGTAAAAGTAAAAAAGTAGCTAGTATTTACTGTACTTAAGTATCAAAAGTAAAAAGTACTGTTCATAAAACGCAACCAGAAATTTGAGTTTAACATTTTCTTTATTCCTGTTTAGTTTAGTTTTTAAGTTTTGTTTAATTTGCAAAGTATAAAGGAGCTTCAGTACCTCCATACATAAACCCAACCTTAAAGAAAATACACACAAACATCCGCACAGACCTGCATGCATGCCTACCAACATTCATACCCACGTGCATTAATATTAAATCATTCCTAATAAACTCTTGGTGCTCAGAGGTGATGCAAACAAACACTTGACTGGTTAAACTTTAAATGACTGAGGTGCGACAGCACGTGAACTGTCCATCAGTCATTACTGAACCATGAAAAATGTTTGTTCAACCTCAAAAGAAGTTGTTTCTGAAAATGGTGAGAATCAGTCTGGTTGTTCTTTGGCTGAAGACCAGAGCAGCGATGCTGAACAGCTTCCAC
Source organism: Atherinomorus stipes (assembly GCA_023101725.1). Classification (NCBI taxonomy): domain Eukaryota; kingdom Metazoa; phylum Chordata; class Actinopteri; order Atheriniformes; family Atherinidae; genus Atherinomorus; species Atherinomorus stipes. Next base: position 8,582 of record JALJCO010000672.1, on the reverse strand, counting down.
CTGCTGCTGAGGTAAAGGTGTGTTTAGCTTCAGAGACGCTGCTGCTCGTCCCACTACAGCAAACAGACTGCCATTGGCTGCTACGTTACTTATTTCATAACTAGTAACTAAGATGCTCAGGTAAATGTAATGGAGTACAAGTAATCAGACATGGAAGTAGTAAAGTACAAATATAAAAAAATACTAAAGTAAACTAATGAAGTATTTTTACTTCGTTACTATACAACACTGCTGTTTAGGTTCTAAAAATCTACTAAATGACGTCGTTTCCAGTAAATTCTGGACGCTACCCACTCAGGACACGTGGATTACGTTGGACGAGCAGTATGGAGGAATATTGACACGTTTTTGTGGACTTTTATAGACCTTTTTGGTTTGAGCGCCGGTGAACTCCATTATATGAAAGTTGGGGGGAAACGAGAAGCCTTCCTGATCGCCGGCTGCATTTGAGATATTAAAAAGTGCTGCAGTCTTTCTCACCATGAGGGGGGGTGGAAGATAAAGTTACATTATTGTGTGGGTGGAATGTTCCTTTAAGTGTTTACTGTCGTTGTTGTTTTCACGTTCAGAGGAAGGTTTGGACGTTGAAGCTTCACCGTGAGTGTGACGGACAGAAGAAGCAGATAAACTCGGCGTCATACGAGCGTCCTGATTCTGTTTCTGCTGTTCAGCAGCTGATTCATGCAGTTCGCGCTCATTTGGTTCAGTAATAACAGGAAAGTAATGGTTCCCGAAAAAACATTTGCTTTGTTCTGACTGAAATATTTAACCTGAGAAAAACTGAATAAAAAAGCATGTTACACGATTACAGCACAATTAGTTTATTCCAGAATAAATAAATAAGTCAGTTTCCTCTGCTGGAGCATAAAAGCTCAGATCCACACGATCCACCAACCGTCCGATTTTTAACTAACGTGAAAAAACGGTTTCAGGCAAAGTTTACTGACATGATGGTGGAACGTTTCATATTTCCTCAGTATGAACGAGATGATTTATGCAGCAGATTCAGAGCCAAACGTGGAGTTCGTGACCGTCAACCTCACATCCTCCTCGGAGGGGGATTATTTAATCCCCATTTTCAGGAGCAACATGATCCAGATGTCACTCAGACTTCTGAAACATGGGGGGGTCAAAGGTGGGATCAGATCCACAGATGTGGATTTAAATCTGCAGGACTGGGTCTCGTTTGAAAAATACCATTTCGGATCAGATCTGGAAAAATCTGGATTAATCCTGGTGGATTATGTTTGAAATACTGGGCCCTGGAGGGGCATCCCCCCCCCCGGACCGAGCAGAACCGGTCCTGCAGGACTCCACCGTGCCCTGCTCCGTCCAGCGGTTCTGCAGAGACTCGATCTGGATCAGGAGAGTCGGAGCAGGACGTGGAAAACCTGCAGGAGGACCTGGAGGACCTGGAGGAGCGGATCTGGACCCCCCCGGACTAAAACGTTCCAGGAAGACTCGGACACGACTGCTGGTGATAAATAAGTGCAGCGTTTATTCAGTCCGGCAGAATCCGGCAGCAGAGACCATTTCACAGAAATGAAGACGTGAACCGGACCAACGTGGTCCTCGGAGTCCAGAATAAATAACAGACATAAATACAAGTCCTGCAGGAGACGACCCGGTCCAGCAGGTCCGAGCAGGTCCTCGGCTCTTCCAAATGCTTCGCTAGAGTCCAGAGCAGAACCAGAGTCCTGGACCGGGTCTGGACCGGGTCTGGACCAGGTCTGGACCGGGTCTGGACCGGGTCTGGAGTAAAACCCAGCAGCTACGCGGGCGCTCCTGATGTGGATCGGTTCTACGAGGCGGAGCCGTCGTCCCGCCATGGACGGGTCCGGTGGTGCCGTCCCGTCCTCCAGGTCTCCAGCAGCAGCCGGGTCCGGAGCGCCGCAGGGCGGGGGGGCCTGGTCCTGGTCCTGGTCCTGGTCCTGCAGACAGACAGAGCGGGGTTAGACACCTGGACCTGCAGAGTTCATCCTGGAGGATTTTCCAGGTTTTCCAGGACTGACGCGGTTCAGCCACGTAGACCCTGAAGTCAGTTTCTGATCCACATCACGCAGAACGTAGACCAGGTCCTGTTAAGACCTGCAGACCTGCAGTCCGGACTGCCGGATCCTTCAACAGTTTCTGATTCATGAAAACTTTGTTTTACTTGTGAAAATGAAAAGATTCACTGTTCGGTTTTTAGGGGGCACCTGGACCACTTCAGACCAGGTCCTGATCTAAACCTGCAGTCCGGACTCTGGATTATTCTGCAGATCCTTTCAGACCTGTTCCAGTAAAAAAACCTGCAGAGTCTTGTTTACCAAGACCCGGCTTGGGGGGGCCCCATAACCAATGGACACCCCCCCCCCCGGCCCCCCCTCCCTCCCCTCCCCTCCCCCCCCCCCTCCCCCCTTTCCCGCCGCCTCCACCACCGCCCCCAGCACCCCTCCTCCGCCGGCCGCCGCTTCCCCCGGGCTCGCCCCCCCATACATACCCGCGGGATGAAACACAACGGAGAGAGACCCACCACCCGCCGCCGCACGCGGAGGGCCACCAGGCCGCCGAAGACGGCGGCTGCGGAGTAGAAAAACGAACCACAGAAAAAAGAACCCGGCACAACCGCCGTTCTTTCAGGGTGACACCCACAGAGAGGCGCGGCGGCGCGCCATAGAGACCCCGAGAGCGCGCCCCGCCCTGGGGGCGCGGCCCCCAGTCCGTATGAGACCACGCGCCTGGGTTTTTTTCCCCCCCCCTCCTTTCCTTTTCCCCCTTTTCCTCCCTCCCCCTCCCCCTCCTCCTCGTCTCTCTCTTCTCCCTCCTCTTTCGGTCCTATACCCCCCTCCTTGGCCTTTCCGCTCTTTATAGTCCCCTGACTCCCCCCCCTTTCTCTCCCGGTATCATTTTCCCCTATCCCAGCCCTTTCTCCCTGGACTCCCACCTATACCCCCTGGTTTTGCCTTCTGTGTCTCATATTCCTCCCTTCTCCCTTCCCCTTTTCCCCTCCTTTCTTTTGCCCCCTAAGAGAGAGAGAGAGAGAGAGAGAGAGAGAGAGAGAGAGAGAGAGAGAGAGAGAGAGAGAGAGAGAGAGAGAGAGAGAGAGTTTGTCTTCTACTCAGATTCACTTGTTTTCTGTTTACTAACACACGCGCGCGCGCGCGCTACTCACTCAGGTGTGTTGATCCAGATGATGTCCAGGTGGCAGAAGTACACGCACTCCTTGTCCAGGAACGTCGCGCACGAGCAGCGCTTGTTGCGCACGTGGCGCAGCGGGTTGACTGCGGAGGGAGCCGGTGCGGCTGCGGGGAGACGAGACTGTCAGGACCCGGTCTGGACCTGGACCCGGACCCGGACCCGGTCTGGACCTGATCAGGACCCGGTCTGGACCTGGACCCGGACCCGGTCTGGACCTGATCAGGACCCGACCTGGTCTATACCTGGTCAGAATTTAGAACCAGTCTAACCAGTCAGAACCCGGTCTGGAAATTGATCTGGACCCGGTCTGTATCCAGCCTGAACTAGACCCGGTTTGGACCTGATCTGGACCCGGTCTGGACCTGATCTGGACCCGGTCTGGACCTGATCAGGACCCGGTCTGGACCTGATCTGGACCCGGTCTGGACCCGGTCTTTATCCAGCCTGAACGAGACCCGGTCTGGACCTGATCTGGACCCGGTCTGGACCCGGTCTGTATCCAGCCTGATCTGGACCCGGTCTGGACCTGATCTGGACCCGGTCTGGATCCGGCCTGAACTAGACCCGGTCTGGACCTGATCAGGACCCGGTCTGGACCTGGACCCGGACCCGGTCTGGACCTGATCAGGACCCGGTCTGTATCCAGCCTGAACTAGATCCGGTCTGGACCTGATCAGGACCCGGTCTGGACCTGATCTGGACCCGGTCTGGACCTGATCAGGACCCGGTCTGGACCTGGACCCGGACCCGGTCTGGACCAGTTCGTGGAGGGAAAGTTACCTGAGCAGGAAATCCAGCAGGACGTCGCCAGGAGCGCGGAGATCCAGAGGTTCAGGTCCATGATCAGAGCTCCTGCAGAGACGCTGCCGTCACTGGAGCCTCGCGCGCTGCGCTGCGGCTTTATAGGAGCGCCCCCCCCCCCCCCCCCCCCTCCTCCTCCCTGCAGCAGAGTTTATTATAACAGAACTTATCAGCTCCTCACGTTGAATTTTCTCTTGTTGTGGAAACTTCAGGAATGTTTAAAAACCTGCTCCATGAAAACAGCTGATCAGATGGAGCGCGAGGCACTGACGGTTTGTGTGTGCGTGTGTGTGTTCGTGCGTGTGCGCGCGCGTGTGTAGCCTACGAAGAAAGGAAGTTACACTGTGGTCTCATCAGAGACACGAGAAATAAATATCTTTCCATGAATGATCTAGAAATAGTTGGAGATGTTTTCTCCTTCTCTTCATCCTTATAAGAGACGATACCAGAAGTTTATGATACTTTTCCATCAATACCGATACTTTTTGTCCTTTAAAAGAAAATCACATGATTGTCCAGTTTGCTTTAATGTCTTGGATGCAGGACAATATTAGATAAAGTAAAACCTGAGAACAGAAGTACCGGAAAGAAATACTTTTAAACAATAATAAATATTGATTAATAAATCAAACAAAAATAAGATTAAAAACTTCTTTCAATTATCAAATAACTGAAGTTCAGGTTCAGATTATTTATATTCAGTGAAAAAATGTTCAAATACAAAATGTAATATAAATTTACCAAATCATCATCATCTGATAGGCTACCATCATCATGTGATACAGAAGCTAGAATCTGATAGGCTACCACCATCATGTGATACAGAAGCTAGAATCTGATAGGCTACCACCATCATGTGATACAGAAGCTAGAATCTGATAGGCTACCACCATCATGGGATACACAAACTAAAATCTGATAGGCTACCTCCATCATGTGATACAGCAGCTAGAATCTGATAGGCTACCACCATCACGTGATACAGAAGCTAGAATCTGATAGGCTACCACCATCATGTGATACAGAAGCTAGAATCTGATAGGCTACCACCATCATGTGATACAGAAGCTAGAATCTGATAGGCTACCACCATCATGTGATACAGAAGCTAGAATCTGATAGGCTACCACCATCATGTGACACAGAAGCTAGAATCTGATAGGCTACCACCATCATGTGACACAAAAGCTAGAATCTGATAGGCTACCACCATCATGTGATACAGAAGCTAGAATCTGATAGGCTACCACCATCATGTGACACAGAAGCTAGAATCTGATAGGCTACCACCATCATGTGATACAGAAGCTAGAATCTGATAGGCTACCACCATCATGTGATACAGAAGCTAGAATCTGATAGGCTACCACCATCATGTGATACAGAAGCTACAATCTGATAGGCTACCACCATCATGTGACACAGAAGCTAGAATCTGATAGGCTACCACCATCATGTGATACAGAAGCTAGAATCTGACAGGCTACCACCATCATGTGACATAGAAGCTAGAATCTGATAGGCTACCACCATCATGTGATACGGAAGCTAGAATCTGATAGGCTACCACCATCATGTGACACAGAAGCTAGAATCTGATAGGCTACCACCATCATGTGACACAGAAGCTAGAATCTGATAGGCTACCACCATCATGTGATTCAGAAGCTAGAATCTGATAGGCTACCACCATCATGTGACACAGAAGCTAGAATCTGATAGGCTACCACCATCATGTGATACAGAAGCTAGAATCTGATAGGCTACCACCATCATGTGATATAGAAGCTAGAATCTGATAGGCTACCACCATCATGTGATATAGAAGCTAGAATCTGATAGGCTACCACCATCATGTGACACAGAAGCTAGAATCTGATAGGCTACCACCATCACGTGACACAGAAGCTAGAATCTGATAGGCTACCACCATCATGTGATAAGAAGCTAGAATCTGATAGGCTACCACCATCACGTGATACGGAAGCTAGAATCTGATAGGCTACCACCATCATGTGATACAGAAGCTAGAATCCGATAGGCTACCACCATCATGTGACACAGAAGCTAGAATCTGATAGGCTACCACCATCATGTGATACAGAAGCTAGAGTCTGATAGGCTACCACCATCATGTGATATAGAAGCTAGAATCTGATAGGCTACCACCATCATGTGACACAGAAGCTAGAATCTGATAGGCTACCACCATCATGTGACACAGAAGGTAGAATCTGATAGGCTACCACCATCATGTGATACAGAAGCTAGAATCTGATAGGCTACCACCATCATGTGGCACAGAAGCTAGAATCTGATAGGCTACCACCATCATGTGATACAGAAGCTAGAATCTGATAGGCTACCACCATCATGTGATACAGAAGCTAGAATCTGATAGGCTACCACCATCATGTGATGCAGAAGCTAGAATCTGATAGGCTACCACCATCATGTGATACAGAAGCTAGAATCTGATAGGCTACCACCATCATGTGATACAGAAGCTAGAATCTGATAGGCTACCACCATCATGTGACACAGAAGCTAGAATCTGATAGGCTACCACCATCATGTGATATAGAAGCTAGAATCTGATAGGCTACCACCATCATGTGATATAGAAGCTAGAATCTGATAGGCTACCACCATCATGTGACACAGAAGCTAGAATCTGATAGGCTACCACCATCATGTGACACAGAAGCTAGAATCTGATAGGCTACCACCATCACGTGATACGGAAGCTAGAATCTGATAGGCTACCACCATCATGTGACACAGAAGCTAGAATCTGATAGGCTACCACCATCATGTGATACAGAAGCTAGAGTCTGATAGGCTACCACCATCATGTGATATAGAAGCTAGAATCTGATAGGCTACCACCATCATGTGACACAGAAGCTAGAATCTGATAGGCTACCACCATCATGTGACACAGAAGCTAGAATCTGATAGGCTACCACCATCATGTGATACAGAAGCTAGAATCTGATAGGCTACCACCATCATGTGACACAGAAGCTAGAATCTGATAGGCTACCACCATCATGTGATACAGGAGCTAGAGTCTGATAGGCTACCACCATCATGTGATATAGAAGCTAGAATCTGATAGGCTACCACCATCATGTGACACAGAAGCTAGAATCTGATAGGCTACCACCATCATGTGACACAGAAGCTAGAATCTGATAGGCTACCACCATCATGTGATACAGAAGCTAGAATCTGATAGGCTACCACCATCATGTGGCACAGAAGCTAGAATCTGATAGGCTACCACCATCATGTGATACGGAAGCTAGAATCTGATAGGCTACCACCATCATGTGATACAGAAGCTAGAATCTGATAGGCTACCACCATCATGTGATACAGAAGCTAGAATCTGATAGGCTACCACCATCATGTGATACAGAAGCTAGAATCTGATAGGCTACCACCATCATGTGATACAGAAGCTAGAATCTGATAGGCTACCACCATCATGTGATATAGAAGCTAGAATCTGATAGGCTACCACCATCATGTGACACAGAAGCTAGAATCTGATAGGCTACCACCATATTGTGATACAGAAGCTAGAATCTGATAGGCTACCACCATCATGTGACACAGAAGCTAGAATCTGATAGGCTACCACCATCATGTGATATAGAAGCTAGAATCTGATAGGCTACCACCATCATGTGATACAGAAGCTAGAGTCTGATAGGCTACCACCATCATGTGATATAGAAGCTAGAATCTGATAGGCTACCACCATCATGTGACACAGAAGCTAGAATCTGATAGGCTACCACCATCATGTGACACAGAAGCTAGAGTCTGATAGGCTACCACCATCATGTGATATAGAAGCTAGAATCTGATAGGCTACCACCATCATGTGACACAGAAGCTAGAATCTGATAGGCTACCACCATCATGTGATACAGAAGTTAGAATCTGATAGGCTACCACCATCATGTGATACAGAAGCTAGAATCTGATAGGCTACCACCATCACGTGATACAGAAGCTAGAATCTGATAGGCTACCACCATCATGTGATACAGAAGCTAGAATCTGATAGGCTACCACCATCATGTGATACAGAAGCTAGAATCTGATAGGCTACCACCATCATGTGATACAGAAGCTAGAATCTGATAGGCTACCACCATCATGTGACACAGAAGCTAGAATCTGATAGGCTACCACCATCATGTGATATAGAAGCTAGAATCTGATAGGCTACCACCATCATGTGACACAGAAGCTAGAATCTGATAGGCTACCACCATCATGTGATACAGAAGCTAGAATCTGATAGGCTACCACCATCATGTGATACAGAAGCTAGAATCTGATAGGCTACCACCATCATGTGATACAGAAGCTAGAATCTGATAGGCTACCACCATCATGTGATACAGAAGTTAGAATCTGATAGGCTACCACCATCATGTGACACAGAAGCTAGAATCTGATAGGCTACCACCATCATGTGACACAGAAGCTAGAATCTGATAGGCTACCACCATCATGTGATACAAAAGCTAGAATCTGATAGGCTACCACCATCATGTGACACAGAAGCTAGAATCTGATAG
>JALJCO010000668.1:0-21037 GCA_023101725.1 Atherinomorus stipes | reverse complement strand
TGAGACCAAAGGGAATACTACACCAGTGTGAGACCAAACTGAAGACTACACCAGTCTGAGACCAAAGGGAATACTACACCTGTCTGAGACCAAACCGAATACTACATTAGTCTGAGACGAAACTGAAGACTCCACCGGTATGAGACCAAACTGAATTCCACACCAGTCTGAGACCAAAGCGAATACTACACCAGTGTGAGACCAAACTGAAGACTACACCAGTCTGAGACCAAAGGGAATACTACACCTGTCTGAGACCAAACTGAATACTACACTAGTCTGAGACCAAAGTGAATACTACACCAGTCTGAGACCAAACCGAAGACTACATCAGTCTGAGACCAAACCGAATAGAACACCAGTCTGAGACCAAACTGAGCAACACCTGTATGAGACAAAACTAAATACTACACCAGTCTGAGACCAAACCGAATACTACACTAGTCTGAGACCAAACTGAACACTACACCGGTATGAGACCAAACTGAATACTACACCAGTCTGAAACCTAAGCGAATACTACACCAGTCTGACAAAGAACCGAATACTACACTAGTCTGAGACCAAACTGAATACTACACCATTCTGAGACCAAACTGAATACTACACCAGTCTGAGACCAAACTGAAGACTACACCAGTCTGAGACCAAAGCGAATACTACACCTGTCTGAGACCAAACTGAATACTACATTAGTCTGAGACCAAACTGAAGACTCCACCGGTATGAGACCAAATTGAATACTACACCAGTCTGAGACCAAAGCGAATACTACACCAGTCTGAGACCAAACTGAATACTACACCAGTCTGAGACCAAACTGAATACTACACCAGTCTGAGACCAAACCGAAGACTACATCAGTCTGAGACCAAACCGAATAGAACACCAGTCTGATACCAAACTGAACACACCTGTATGAGACAAAACTAAATACTACACTAGTCTGAGACCAAACTGAACACTACACCGGTATGAGACCAAACTGAATACTACAACAGTCTGAGACCAAACTGAATCAAACACCAGCCTGAGACCAAACCGAAAACTACACCAGCCTGAGAAAAAAAAACGAATACATCACCAGTCTGAGACCAAACCGAATACAACACCAGCCTGAGACCAAACTAAACACTGCACTAGTCTGAGACCAAACCGAATACAACACCAGTCTAAGACCAAACTGAATACTACACCAATCTAAGAACAAACTGAACAGTACACCAGTATGAGACCAAACTGACCACTACACCGGTATGACACCAAACTGAATACTACACCAGTCTGAGACCAAACTGAATCCAACACCAGTCTGAGACCAAACCGAATACAACACCAGTCTGAGACCAAACCGAATACTACACCAGTCTGAGACCAAACTGAATACTACAAAAGCCTGAGACCAAACTGAATACTACACCAGTCTGAGACCAAACAGAATACAACACCTGTCTGAGACCAAACTGAATACAACACTAGCCTGAGACCAAACTGAACACTACACTAGTCTGCGACCAAACTGAATACAAGACCAGTCTTAGACCAAACTGAATACTACACCAGTCTGAGACCAAACTGAATACTACACACAGTATGAGACCAAACTGAATACTACACCAGTCTGAGACCAAACTGAATACTACACTAGTATGAGACCAAACTAAATACTACACCAGTCTGAGATGAAAGCTGAATACTACACCAGTCTAAGACCAAACTGAATACTACACCAGTCTAAGACCAAACTGAACACCACACCAGTATGAGACCAAACTGAATACTACACCGGTATGAGACCAAACTGAATACTACACCAGTCTGAGACCAAACTGAACACTAAACTGTTATGAGACCAAACTGAACACTACACTGGTCTGAGACCAAACTGAATACTACACCAGTCTGAAACCAAAGCGAATCCTACACCAGTCTGAGACCAAACTGAATACTACACCATTCTGAGACCAAACTGAATACTACACCAGTCTGAGACCAAACTGAAGACTACACCAGTCTGAGACCAAAGCGAATACTACACCAGTCTGAGACCAAACTGAATACTACACCAGTCTGAGACCAAACTGAATACTACACCAGTCTGAGACCAAACTGAATACTACACCAGCCTGAGACCAAACTGAATACAACACCTGTCTGAGACCAAACTGAATACAACACCAGTCTGAGACCAAACTGAACACTACACTAGCCTGCGACCAAACCGAATACAAGACCAGTCTTAGACCAAACTGAATACTACACCAGTCTGAGACCAAACTGAATACTACACCAGTCTGAGACCAAACTGAATACTACACCAGTCTGAGACCAAACTGAATACTACACCAGTATGAGACCAAACTAAATACTACACCAGTCTGAGACGAAACTGAATACTACACCAGTCTAAGACCAAACTGAATACTACACCAGTTTAAGACCAAACTGAACACAACACCAGTATGAGACCAAACTGAACACTACACCATTATGAGACCAAACTGAATACTACACCAGTCTAAGACCAAACTGAACACAACACCGGTATGAGACCGAACTGAACACTACACTAGTCTGAGACCAAACTGAATGCAACACCAGTCTGAGACCGAACAGAATACAACACCAGTCTAAGACTAAACTGAATACTACACCAGTCTAAGACCAAACTGAACACTCCACCAGTATGAGACCAAACTGAATACTACACCAGTCTGACACCAAACTGAATACAACACTAGTCTGAGACCAAACCGAATACAACACCAGTCTGAGACCAAACCGAATACAACACCAATCTAAGACCAAACTGAACATTACACCGGTATGAGACAAAACTGAGTACTACACCAGTCTGAGACCAAAGTGAATACTACACCAGTCTGAGACCAAACTGAAGACTACACCAGTCTGACACCAAACTGAATACAACACTAGTCTGAGACCAAACCGAATACAACACCAGTCTGAGACCAAACCGAATACAACACCAATCTAAGACCAAACTGAACATTACACCGGTATGAGACAAAACTGAGTACTACACCAGTCTGAGACCAAAGTGAATACTACACCAGTCTGAGACCAAACTGAAGACTACACCAGTCTTAGACCAAACAAAATACTACACTAGTCTGAGACCAAACCGAATACAACACCAGTCTAGGACCAAACTGAGTACTACACTAGTCTGAGACCAAACTGAATGCAACACCAGTCTGTGACCAAACCGAATACAACACCAGTCTAAGACCAAACTGAACAGTACATCAGTATAAGACCAAACTGAATACTACACCAGCCTGAGACCAAACTGAATACTACACCAGCCTGAGACCAAACCGAATACTACACTAGTCTGAGACCAAACCAAATACAACACCAGTCTAAGACCAAACTGAATACTACACCAGTCTAAGACCAAACTGAACACTACACCGGTATAAGACCAAACTGAATACAACACCAGTCTAAGACCAAACTGAGCACTACACCAGTCTGACACCAAACTGAATACAACACTAGTCTGAGACCAAACAGAGCACTACACCAGTCTGAGACCAAATTGAATAGGACACCGGTCTGAGACCAAACTGACTACTAAACCAGTCTGAGATTAAACTGAACACTACACTGTTCTGAAACCAAACTGAATACTACACCAGTCTGAGACCAAACTGAATCCTACACCAGTATGAGACCAAACTGAATACTACACCAGTCTGAGATCAAAGCCAATACTACACCAATCTGAGACCAAACTGACTACAACACCAGTCAAAGACCAAACTGAACACGACACCGGTCTGAGACCAAACTGTATACTACACTAGTCTGAGACCAAACTGAGTACAACACCAGTCTGAGACCAAACTGAATAGTACACCAGTCTGAGACCAAAGTAAATACTACACCAGTCTGAGACCAAACCGAATACTACACCGGTAGGAGACCAAACTGAATACTACATTAGCATGAGACCACAGCCAATACAACAACAATCTGAGACCATTCAGTTTGGTCTCACACCGGTGTCCTAATCAGTTTGGTCTCAGACTAGTGTTCTATTCAGTTTGGTCTCAGACTAGTGTTGTATTCAGTTTGGTCTCAGACTGGTGTAGTGCTCAGTTTGGTCTCAGACTAGTGTAGTATTCAGTTTGGTCTCAGACTGGTGTAGTATTCAGTTTGGTCTCAGACTGGTGTTGTATTCAGTTTGGTCTCAGATTGGTGTAGTATTGGCTTTGGTCTCAGACTGGTGTAGTATTCAGTTTGGTCTCATACTGGTGTAGTATTCAGTTTGGTCTCAGACTGGTGTAGTATTCAGTTTGGTCTCAGACTGGTGTAGTATTCACTTTGGTCTCAGACTGGTGTAGTATTCAGTTTGGTCTTATACTGGTGTAGTGTTCAGTTTGGTCTTGGACTGATGTAGTGTTCAGTTTGGTCTCAGACTGGTGTAGTATTCAGTTTGGTCTCAGACTGGTGTAGTATTCACTTTGGTCTCAGACTATTGTAGAAGTCAGATTGGTCTCCGACTGGTGTAGTGTTCAGTTTGGTGTCAGACAGGTGTAGGACTCAGTTTGGTCTCAGACTAGTATAGTATTCAGTTTGGTCTCAGACTGGTGTAGTATTCAGTTTGGTCTCAGACTAGTGTAGTATTCAGTTTGGTCTCAGACTGGTGTATTATTCAGTTTGGTCTCAGATTGGTGTAGTATTCAGTTTGGTCTCATACCGGTGTAGTATTCGGTTTGGTCTCAGACTGGTGTAGTATTCACTTGGTCTCAGACTGGTGTAGTAATTACTTTGGTCTCAGACTGGTGTAGTATTCAGTTTGGTCTCAGACTGGTGTAGTATACAGTTTGGTCTCAGACCGGTGTCGTGTTCAGTTTGGTTTTAGACTGGTGTTGTATTCGGTTTGGTCTCAGACTGGTGTAGTATTCAGTTTGGTCTCAGACTGGTGTAGTATTCAGTTTGGTCTCATACTGGTGTAGTATTCAGTTTGGTCTCAGACTAGTGTAGTATTCAATTTGGTCACAGACTGGTGTAGTATTCAGTTTGGTCTCACACCGGTGTCCTACTCAGTTTGGTCTCAGACTAGTGTTCTATTCAGTTTGTTCTCATACTGGTGTAGTATTCAGTTTGGTCTTAGACTGGTGTTGTATTCAATTTGGTCTCAGACTAGTGTAGTATTCAATTTGGTCACAGACTGGTGTAGTATTCAGTTTGGTCTCAGACCGGTGTCCTACTCAGTTTGGTCTCAGACTAGTGTTCTATTCAGTTTGGTCTCAGACTGGTGTAGTATTCAGTTTGGTCTCATACGAGTGTAGTATTCAGTTTGGTCTCAGACTGGTGTAGTATTCACTTTGGTCTCAGACTGGTGTAGTATTCAGTTTGGTCTCAGATTGTTGTGTATTGGTTGGTCTCAGGCTGTGTAGTATTCAGTTTGGTCTCATACCGGTGTAGTATTCAGTTTGGTCTCAGACTGGTGTAGTATTTACTTTGGTCTCAGACTGGTGTACTATTCAGTTTGGTCTCAGACTGGTGTAGTATTCAGTTTGGTCTCAGACTAGTGTAGTATTCAGTTTGGTCTCAGACTGGTGTAGTATTCAGTTTCGTCTAAGACCGGTGTAGTATTCAGTTTTGTCTCAGATTGGTGTAGAATTGGCTTTGGTCTCAGACTAGTGTAGTATTCAGTTTGGTCTCAGACTGGTGTATTTTTCAGTTTGGTCTCAGATTGGTGTAGTATTCAGTTTGGTTTCAGAACAGTGTAGTATTCAGTTTAATCTCAGACTGTTTAGTAGTCAGTTTGGTCTCAGACCGGTGTCCTATTCAATTTGGTCTCAGACTGGTGTAGTACTCTGTTTGGTCTCAGACGAGTGTAGTATTCAGTTTGGTCTCAGACTAGTGTAGTACTCAGTTTGGTCTCAGACTGGTGTAGTATTCAGTTTGGTCTCATACCGGTGTAGTATTCAGTTTGGTCTCAGACTGGTGTAGTATTCAGTTTGGTCTTAGACTGATGTAGTATTTAGTTTGGTCTCAGACTAGTGTAGTATTCGGTTAGGTCCCAGACTGGTGTAGTATTCAGTTTGGTCTCAGACTAGTGTAGTATTCAGTTTGGTCTTAGACTGATGTAGTATTCAGTTTGGTCTTAGACTGGTGTAGTATTCGTTTGGTCACAGACTGGTGTAGCATTCAGTTTGGTCTCAGACTAGTGTAGTATTCAGTTTGGTCTTAGACTGGTGTAGTATTCGGTTTGTCTCAGACTAGTGTAGTATTCAGTTTGGTCTAAGACTGGTGTAGTCTTCAGTTTGGTCTCAGACTGGTGTAGTATTCACTTTGGTCTAGACTAGTGTAGTACTCAGTTTGGTCTCATACGGTGTAATATTCAGTTTGGTCTTGGACTGATGTAGTGTTCAGTTTGGTCTCAGACTGCTTTAGTATTCGGTTTGGTCTCAGACTAGTGTAGTATTCAGTTTGGTCTCAGACTGCTGTAGTATTCGGTTTAGTCTCATACTGGTGTAGTATTCATTTGGTCTCAGACTGGTGTAGTATTCAGTTTGGTCTCATACGGTGTAATATTCAGTTTGGTCTTAGATGGTGTAGTATTCAGTTTGGTCTCAGACTGGTGTAGTATTCAGTTTGGTCTCAGACTAGTGTAGTATTCAGTTTGGTCTCAACTGGTGTAGTATTAGTTTGGTCTCAGACCGTGAGTATTATTTGGTCTTAGACTGGTGTAGTATTCAGTTTGGTCTTAGACTGGTGTAGTATTCGTTTGGTCTCAGACTGTGTAGCACAGTTTGGTCTCAGACTAGTGTAGTATTCAGTTTGGTCTCAACCGGTTATAATAGTTTGTCTCAACTAGTGTCTATTAGTTTGGTCTCAATGGTGTAGTGTTCAGTTGGTCTTAACTGGTGTGTATTCAATTTGGTCTCAGACTAGTGTAGTATTCAATTTGGTCACAGACTGGTGTAGTATTCAGTTTGGTCTCAGACTGGTGTATATTCAGTTTGGTCTCAGACTGGTGTAGTATTCAGTTTGGTCTCAGACTAGTGTAGTATTCAGTTTGGTCTCAGAAAGTGTAGTATTCAGTTTTGTCTCAGACTGGTGTGTATTCAGTTTGGTCTCAGACAGTAGTACTCATTTGTCTCAGACTATGTAGTATTCATTTGTCTCAGACCGTGTCATGTTCAGTTGGTCTTGACTTGTTGTATTCATTTGGTCTCAGACTGGTGTAGTATTCACTTTGGTCTCAGACTGGTGTAGTATTCAGTTTGATCTCAGACTGGTGTAGTATTCAGTTTGGTCTCAGACTGGTGTAGTATTCAGTTTGGTCTTAGACGGTGTAGTATTCAGTTTGGTCTTAACTGTTAGTATTCAGTTTGGTCTCAGACTGGTGTAGTATTCAGTTTGTCTCAGACTGGTGTAGTATTCAGTTTGGTCTTATACCGGTGTAGTATTCAGTTTGGTCTTAGACTAGTGTAGTGTCAGTTTGGTCTCAGACTGGTGTAGTATTCGGTTTGGTCTCAGACTGGTTAGCATTCGGTTTGGTCTCAGACTAGTGTAGTACTAGTTTGGTCTAGACTGTTATTCAGTGGTCTCAAATAGTGTAGTATTCGTTTGGTCTCAACTGTTAGTATCAGTTTGGTCTTAACTGTTAGTATTCAGTTTGGTCTCAGACTGTTAGTATTCAGTTTGTCTCAGACTGGTTAGTATTCAGTTTGGTCTCAGACCAGTGTAGTATTCAGTTTGATCTCAGACTGGTGTAGTATTCAGTTTGGTCTCAGACTAGTGTAGTATTCAGTTTGGTCTCAACTGGTGTATACACAGTTTGGTCTAGATTTATATTAGTTTGGTCTCAGACTGGTGTAGTATTCAGTTTGGTCTCAGACTAGTGTAGTATTCAGTTTGGTCTCAGACTGGTGTAGTATTCAGTTTGGTCTCACACCGGTGTCCTACCAGTTTGGTCTCAGACTAGTGTACTATTCAGTTTGGTCTCAGACTAGTGTGTATTCAGTTTGGTCTCAGACTTGTAGTACTAGTTTGTCTCAGACTAGTGTAGTATTCAGTTTGGTCTCAGACTGGTGTAGTATTCAGTTTGGTCTTAGACTGGTGTAGTATTCAGTTTGGTCTCAGACTGCTGTAGTATTGGTTTGGTCTCAGACTAGTGTAGTATTCAGTTTGGTCTCAGACTGGTGTAGTATTCGTTTGTCTAGACTGGTGTAGTATTCAGTTTGGTCTCATACTGGTGTAGTATTCAGTTTGGTCTCAGACTGGTGTAGTATTCACTTTGGTCTCAGACTGGTGAAGTATTCAGTTTGGTCTATACAGGTTAGTGTTCAGTTTGGTCTTACTATGAGTTCAGTTTGTCTCAGACTGGTGTAGTATTCGGTTTGGTCTCAGACGGTGTAGTATCACTTTGGTCTCAGACTATTGTAGAAGTCAGATTGGTCTCAGACTGGTGTAGTGTTCAGTTTGGTGTCAGACAGGTGTAGGACTCAGTTTAGTCTCAGACTAGTATAGTGTTCAGTTTGGTCTCAGACTGGTGTAGTATTCAGTTTGGTCTCAGACTAGTGTAGTACTCAGTTTGGTCTCAGACTGGTGTATTATTCAGTTTGGTCTCAGATTGGTGTAGTATTCAGTTTGGTCTCATACCGGTGTAGCATTCGGTTTGGTCTCAGGCTGGTGTAGTATTCACTTGGTCTCAGACTGGTGTAGTAATTACTTTGGTCTCAGACTGGTGTAGTATTCAGTTTGGTCTCAGACTGGTGTAGTATACAGTTTGGTCTCAGACCGGTGTCGTGTTCAGTTTGTTTTTTGACTGGTGTTGTATTCTGTTTGATCTCAGATTGGTGAAGTATTGGCTTTGGTCTCAGACTGGTGTAGTATTCAGTTTGGTCTCAGACTGGTGTAGTATTCAGTTTGGTCTCAGACTAGTGTAGTATTCAATTTGGTCACAGACTGGTGTAGTATTCAGTTTGGTCTCACACCGGTGTCCTAGACAGTTTGGTCTCAGACTAGTGTTCTATTCAGTTTGTTCTCATACTGGTGTAGTATTCAGTTTGGTCTTAGACTGGTGTTGTATTCAATTTGGTCTAGACTAGGTAGTATTCAATTTGGTCACAGACTGGTGTAGTATTCAGTTTGGTCTCAGACTGGTGTACTACTCAGTTTGGTCTCAGACTAGTGTTCTATTCAGTTTGGTCTCATACTGGTGTAGTATTCCTTTTGGTCTCATTCGAGTGTAGTATTCAGTTTGGTCTCAGACTGGTGTAGTATTCACTTTGCTCTCAGACTGGTGTACTATTCAGTTTGGTCTCAGACTGGGGCCTGGTTCTGCTCATACCGGTGTAGTATTCGTTTGGTCTCAGACTGGTGTAGTATTTACTTTGGTCTCAGACTGGTGTACTATTCAGTTTGGTCTCAGACTGGTGTAGTACTCAGTTTGGTCTCAGACTAGTGTAGTATACAGTTTGGTCTCAGACTGGTGTAGTATTCAGTTTGGTCTCAGACTGGTGTAGTATTCAGTTTGGTCTCAGACTAGTTAGTATTGGTTTGTCTCAGACTGGTGTAGTATTCAGTTTGGTCTCAGACTGGTGTAGTACTCAGTTTGGTCTCAGACTGGTGTAGTATTCAGTTTGGTCTCAGAACAGTGTAGTATTCAGTTTAGTCTCAGACTGGTGTAGTATTCAGTTTGGTCTCAGACCGGTGTCCTATTCAGTTTGGTCTAGACTAATGTAGTATTCATTTGTCTCAGACTAGTGTAGTATTCAGTTTGGTCTCAGACTGGTGTAGTGCTAAGTTTGGTCTCAGAATAATGTAGTATTCAGTTTGGTCTTGGACTGGTGTAGTGTTCACTTTGGTCTCAAACTGGTGTTGTATTCTGTTTGGTCTCAGACTGGTGTTTCATTCGGTTTGGTCTCAGACTACTGTAGTATTCAGTTTGGTCTCAGACTGGTGTAGTATTCAGTTTGGTCTCAGACTAGTGTAGTATTCACTTTGGTCTCAGACTAGTGTAGTGTTCATTTTGGTCACAGAGTGGTGTAGTATTCAGTTTGGTCTCACACCGGTGTCCTAATCAGTTTGGTCTCAGACTAGTGTTCTATTCAGTTTGGTCTCAGACTGGTGTAGTATTCAGTTTGGTCTCAGACTAGTGTAGTATTCAGTTTTGTCTCAGACTAGTGTAGTATTCAGTTTGGTTTCAGAACAGTGTAGTGTTCAGTTTAATCTCAGACTGGTGTAGTAGTCAGTTTGGTCTCAGACCGGTGTCCTATTCAGTTTGGTCTCAGACTAATGTAGTATTCAGTTTGGTCTCAGACTGGTGTAGTATTCAGTTTGGTCTCATACCGGTGTAGTATTCGGTTTGGTCTCAGACTGGTGTAGTATTTACTTTGGTCTCAGACTGGTGTAGTATTCAGTTTGGTCTCAGACTGGTGTAGTACTCAGTTTGGTCTCAGACTAGTGTAGTATACAGTTTGGTCTCAGACCGGTGTCGTGTTCAGTTTGGTCTTAGACTGGTGTTGTAGTCAGTTTGGTCTCAGATTGGTGTAGTATTGGCTTTGGTCTCAGACTGGTGTAGTATTCAGTTTGATCTCATACTGGTGTAGTATTCAGTTTGGTCTCAGACTGGTGTAGTATTCACTTTGGTCTCAGACTGGTGTAGTATTCAGTTTGGTCTTATACCGGTGTAGTATTCAGTTTGGTCTTAGACTGGTGTAGTGTTCAGTTTGGTCTTAGACTGGTGTAGTGTTCAGTTTGGTCTCAGACTGGTGTAGTATTCGGTTTGGTCTCAGACTAGTGTAGTATTCGGTTTGGTCTCAGACTGGTGTAGTAGTCAGTTTGGTCTCAGACTAGTGTAGTATTCAGTTTGGTCTCAGACTAGTGTAGTATTCAATTTGGTCACAGACTGGTGTAGTATTCAGTTTGGTCTCACACCGGTGTCCTAATCAGTTTGGTCTCAGACTAGTGTTCTATTCAGTTTGGTCTCATACTGGTGTAGTGTTCAGTTTGGTCATAGACTGGTGTTGTATTCAATTTGGTCTCAGACTAGTGTAGTATTCAGTTTGGTCACAGACTGGTGTAGTATTCAGTTTGGTCTCACAGCGGTTTCCTATGCAGTTTGGTCTCAGACTAGTGTTGTATTCAGTTTGGTGTCAGACTGGTGTAGTGCTCAGTTTGGTCTCAGACTAGTGTAGTATTCAGATTGGTCTTACAATGGTGTAGTGTTCGGTTTGGTCTCAGACTGGTGTAGTATTGGCTTTGGTCTCAGACTGGTGTAGTATTCAGTTTGGTCTCAGACTGGTGTAGTATTCACTTTGGTCTCAGACTGGTGTAGTATTCAGTTTGGTCTTAGACTGGTGTAGTGTTCAGTTTGGTCTTAGACTGATGTAGTGTTCAGTTTGGTCTCAGACTGGTGTAGTATTCGGTTTGGTCTCAGACCGGTGTAGTATTCACTTTGGTCTCAGACTATTGTAGTATTCAGATTGGTCTCAGACTGGTGTAGTATTCAGTTTGGTCTCAGACTAGTGTAGTACTCAGTTTGGTCTCAGACTGTTGTAGTATTCACTTTGCTCTCAGACTGGTGTACTATTCAGTTTGGTCTCAGATTGGTGTTGTATTGGCTTTGGTCTCATGCTGGTGTAGTAATCAGTTTGGTGTCAGACTGGTGAAGTATTCAGTTTGGTCTCATACTGGTGTTGCATTCGGTTTGGTCTCAGACTGGTGTAGTATTTGGTTTGGTCTCAGACTGGTGTAGTATTCACTTTGGTTTCAGACTAGTGTAGTATACAGTTTGGTCTCAGACCGGTATCGTGTTCAGTTTGGTCTTTGACTGGTGTTGTAGTCGGTTTGGTCTCAGACTTGTGTAGTATTCAGTTTGGTCTTATACCGGTGTAGTGTTCAGTTTGGTCTTAGACTGGTGTAGTGTTCAGTTTGGTCTTAGACTGGTGTAGTATTCAGTTTGGTCTTAGACTGGTATAGTATTCAGTTTGGTCTCAGACTGGTGTAGTAACCACTTTGGTCTCAGACTGGTGTAGTATTCAGTTTGGTCTTATACCGGTGTAGTGTTCAGTTTGGTCTCAGACTAGTGTAGTATTCAATTTGGTCACAGACTGGTGTAGTATTCAGTTTGGTCTCACACCGGTGTCCTAATCAGTTTGGTCTCAGACTAGTGTTGTATTCACTTTGGTCTCAGACTGGTGTAGTATTCAGTTTGGTCTCATACCGGTGTAGTATTCGGTTTGGTCTCAGACTGGTGTAGTATTTACTTTGGTCTCAGACTGGTGTACTATTCAGTTTGGTCTCAGACTGGTGTAGTACTCAGTTTGGTCTCAGACTAGTGTAGTATACAGTTTGGTCTCAGACCGGTGTCGTGTTCAGTTTGGTCTTTGACTGGTGTTGTAGTCGGTTTGGTCTCAGATTGGTGTAGTATTGGCTTTGGTCTCAGACTGGTGAAGTAATCAGTTTGGTCTCAGACTGGTGTAGTATTCAGTTTGGTCTCAGACTGGTGTAGTATTCACTTTGGTCTCAGACTGGTGTAGTATTCAGTTTGGTCTTATACCGGTGTAGTGTTCAGTTTGGTCTTGGACTGGTGTAGTTTTCAGTTTGGTCTTAGACTGGTGTAGTGTTCAGTTTGGTTTTAGACTGGTGTTGTATTCGGTTTGGTCTCAGACTAGTGTAGTATTCGGTTTGGTCTCAGACTGGTGTAGTAGTCAGTTTGGTCTCAGACTAGTGTAGTATTCAGTTTGGTCTCAGACTAGTGTAGTATTCAATTTGGTCACAGACTGGTGTAGTATTCAGTTTGGTCTCACACCGGTGTCCTACTCAGTTTGGTCTCAGACTAGTGTTCTATTCAGTTTGGTCTCATACTGGTGTAGTATTCAGTTTGGTCATAGACTGGTGTTGTATTCAATTTGGTCTCAGACTAGTGTAGTATTCAATTTGGTCACAGACTGGTGTAGTATTCAGTTTGGTCTCACACCGGTGTCCTACTCAGTTTGGTCTCAGACTAGTGTTGTATTCAGTTTGGTCTCAGACTGGTGTAGTAATCAGTTTGGTCTCAGACTGGTGTAGTGTTCAGTTCTGTCATAGACTGGTGTTGTATTCAATTTGGTCTCAGACTAGTGTAGTATTCAGTTTGGTCACAGACTGGTGTAGTATTCAGTTTGGTCTCAGACTAGTGTAGTATTCAGTTTGGTCTTATACTGGTGTAGTTATCGGTTTGGTCTCAGACTGGTGTAGTATTCAGTTTGGTCTCATACTGGTGTAGTATTCGGTTTGGTCTCAGACTGGTGTAGTATTTACTTTGGTCTCAGACTGGTGTAGTATTCAGTTTTGTCTCATACCTGTGTAGTTTTCAGTTTGGTCTTAGACTGGTGTAGTATTCAGTTTGGTCTCAGACTGGTGTAGTATTCGGTTTGGTCTCAGACTAGTGTAGTATTCAGTTTGGTCTCACACTGGTGTCCTAATCAGTTTGGTCTCAGACTAGTGTTCTATTCAGTTTGATCTCATACTGGTGTAGTGTTCAGTTTGGTCTTAGACTGGTGTTGTATTCGGTTTGGTCTCAGACTAGTGTAGTGTTTAGTTTGGTCTCAGGCTGGTGTTGTATTCGGTTTGGTCTCAGGCTGGTGTTGGATTCAGTTTGGTCTCAGACTGGTGTTGTATTCGGTTTGGTCTCAGACTGGTGTAGTATTCGGTTTGGTCTCAGGCTGGTGTTGGATTCAGTTTGGTCTCAGACTGGTGTAGTATTCAGTTTGGTCTCATACAGGTGTAGTGTTCAGTTTGGTCTCAGACTAGTGTAGTATTCGGTTTGGTCTCAGACTGGTGTAGTATTTAGTTTTGTCTCATACAGGTGTTGTTCAGTTTGGTCTCAGACTGGTGTTGTATTCGGTTTGGTATCAGACTGGTGTTCTATTCGGTTTGGTCTCAGACTGGTGTAGTATTCAGTTTGGTCTCATACCAGTGGAGTCTTCAGTTTGGTCTAAGACTAATGTAGTATTCAGTTTGGTCTCAGACAGGTGTAGTATTCGGTTTGGTCTTATACCGGTGTAGTGTTCAGTTTGGTCTTAGACTGGTGTTGTATTCGGTTTGGTCTCAGACTGGTGTTGCATTCGGTTTGGTCTCAAACTAGTGTAGTATTCGCTTTGGTCTCAGACTGGTGTAGTCTTCAGTTTGGTCTCAGACTGGTGTAGTATTCGCTTTGGTCTCAGACTGGTGTAGTATTCAGTTTGGTCTCAGACTGGTGTAGTATTCAGTTTGGTCTCAGACTGGTGTAGTATTCACTTTGGTCTCAGACTGGTGTAGTATTCAGTTTGGTCTCAGACTGGTGTAGTATTCAGTTTGGTCTCAGACAAGTGTAGTGTTCAGTTTGGTCTTAGACTGGTGAAGTATTCAGTTTGGTGTCATACCGGTGTAGTGTTCAGTTTGGTCTCATAACGGTGTGGTGTTCAGGTTGGTCTTAGACTGGTGTAGTATTGGCTTTCGTCTCAGACTGGTGTAGTTTTCAGTTTGGTCTCATACTGGTGTAGTATTCAGTTTGGTCTCAGACTGGTGTTGTATTCAGTTTGGTCTCAGACAGGTGTTGTATTCGGTTTGGTCTCAGACTGGTGATGTATTCAGTTTTGTCTCAGGCTGGTGTAGTATTCGGTTTGGTCTCAGGCTGGTGTTGGATTCAGTTTGGTCTCAGACTGGTGTAGTATTCAGTTTGGTCTCAGACTGGTGTAGTGTTCAGTTTGGTCTCAGACTAGTTTAGTATTCGGTTTGGTCTCACACTGGTATAGTATTTAGTTTTGTCTCATACAAGTGTTGTTTAGTTTGGTCTCAGACTGGTGTTGTATTCGGTTTGGTATCAGACTGGTGTTCTATTCGGATTGGTCTCAGACTGATGTAGTATTCGGTTTGGTCTCAGACTGGTGTAGTATTCACTTTGGTCTTAGACTAGTGAAGTATTCAGTTTGGTCTCAGACAGGTGTAGTATTCCCTTTGGTCTCAGACTGGTGTAGTCTTCAGTTTGGTCTCAGACTGGTGTAGTATTCGCTTTGGTCTCAGACTGGTGTAGTATTCAGTTTGGTCTCATACCGGTGGAGTCTTCAGTTTGGTCTCAGACTAATGTAGTATTCAGTTTGGTCTCAGACAGATGTAGTATTCGCTTTGGTCTCAGACTGGTGTAGTCTTCAGTTTGGTCTCAGACTGGTGTAGTATTCGCTTTGGTCTCAGACTGGTGTAGTATTCAGTTTGGTCTCAGACTAGTGTAGTATTCAGTTTGGTCTCAGACTGGTGTAGTATTCGCTTTGGTCTCAGACTGGTGTAGTATTCGCTTTGGTCTCAGACTGGTGTAGTATTCGCTTTGGTCTCAGACTGGTGTAGTATTCAGTTTGGTCTCATACCGGTGTAGTGTTCAGTTTGGTCTTAGACTGTTGTTGTATTAGGTCTGGTCTCACACTGGTGTAGTATTCAGTTTGGTCTCAGAATGGTGTAGTATTCGGTTTGGTGTTATACCGGTGTAGTGTTCAGTTTGGTCTTAGACTGGTGTTGTATTCAGTTTGGTCTTAGACTGGTGTAGTATTGGCTTTCGTCTCAGACTGGTGTAGTATTCAGTTTGGTCTCATACTGGTGTAGTATTCAGTTTGGTCTCAGACTGGTGTAGTATTCAGTTTGGTCTAAGACTGGTCTTGTATTCGGTTTGGTCTCAGACTGGTGTAGTATTCAGTTTGGTCTCAGACTGGTGTAGTATTCAGTTTGGTCTCAGACAGGTGTTGTATTCGGTTTGGTCTCAGGCTGGTGTAGTATTCAGTTTGGTCTCAGGCTTTTGTAGTATTCAGTTTGGTCTCAGACTGGTGTAGTATTCGCTTTGGTCTCAGACTGGTGTAGTATTCAGTTTGGTCTCAGACCGGTGTAGTGTTCAGTTTGGTCTTAGACTGGTGTTGTATTCGGTTTGGTCTCAGACTGGTGTAGTATTCAGTTTGGTCTCAGACTATTGTAGTATTCAGTTTGGTCTCAGACTGGTGAAGTATTCGCTTTGGTCTCAGACTGGTGTAGTATTCAGTTTGGTGTCATACCTGTGTAGTGTTCAGTTTGGTCTCATACCAGTGTACTGTTCAGTTTGTTCTTAGATTGGTGTAGTATTCAGTTTGGTCTTAGACTGGTGTTGTATTCGGTTTGGTCTCAGACTAGTGTAGTGTTTAGTTTGGTCTCAGGCTGGTGTTGTATTCGGTTTGGTCTCAGGCTGGTGTTGGATTCAGTTTGGTCTCAGACTGGTGATGTATTCGGTTTTGTCTCAGGCTGGTGTAGTATTCGGTTTGGTCTCAGGCTGGTGTTGGATTCAGTTTGGTCTCAGACTGGTGTAGTATTCAGTTTGGTCTCATACTGGTGTAGTGTTCAGTTTGGTCTCAGACTAGTGTAGTATTTGGTTTGGTCTCAGACTGGTATAGTATTTAGTTTTGTCTCATACAGGTGTTGTTCAGTTTGGTCTCAGACTGGTGTTGTATTCGGATTGGTATCAGACTGGTGTTCTATTCGGTTTGGTCTCAGACTGATGTAGTCTTCAGTTTGGTCTCAGACAGGTGTAGTATTCCCTTTGGTCTCAGACTGGTGTAGTCTTCAGTTTTGTCTCAGACTGGTGTAGTATTCGCTTTGGTCTCAGACTGGTGTAGTATTCAGTTTGGTCTCATACCGGTGGAGTCTTCAGTTTGGTCTCAGACTAATGTAGTGTTCAGTTTGGTCTTAGACTGGTGTTGCATTCGGTTTGGTGTCAGACTGGTGTTGTATTCGGTTTGGTCTCAGACTGGTGTAGTATTCAGTTTGGTCTCAGACTAGTGTAGTATTCAGTTTGGTCTCAGACTGGTGTAGTATTTACTTTGGTCTCAGACTGGTGTAGTATTCGCTTTGGTCTCAGACTGGTGTAGTATTCGCTCTGGTCTCAGACTGGTGTAGTATTCAGTTTGGTCTCATACCGGTGTAGTGTTCAGTTTGGTCTTAGACTGTTGTTGTATTAGGTCTGGTCTCACACTGGTGTAGTATTCAGTTTGGTCTGAGAATGGTGTAGTATTCAGTTTGGTCTCAGAATGGTGTAGTATTCGGTTTGGTCTAATACCGGTGTAGTGTTCAGTTTGGTCTCAGACTAGTGTAGTATTCGGTTTGGTCTCAGACTGGTGTTCTATTCGGTTTGGTCTCAGACTGATGTATTATTCGCTTTGGTCTCAGACTGGTGTAGTATTCGCTTTGGTCTCAGACTGGTGTAGTATTCAGTTTGGTCTCATACCGGTGTAGTATTCAGTTTGGTCTTAGACTGGTGTTGTATTCGGTTTGGTCTCAGACTGGTGTAGTATTCAGTTTGGTCTCAGACTGGTGTAGTATTCGGTTTGGTCTTAGACTGGTGTAGTATTCAGTTTGGTCTCAGACTGGTGTAGTATTCAGTTTGGTTAGATGTGTATTCTGCTCAAGTATGTTTGTCTAATATATTCATTTGTCTAGATTGTGTATTTTTGTTAATTGTATTATTTTCTCTTTTTTCTATATTCTAATATATTTTCTCAATGTATAGTTTGTCTCATTTGGTTTTTCTAATTATATTCTTTGTCTCAACTAGTATTATTTGCTAATTAGTATTTGGTTTGTCTCAATGTGTATTATTTTCTAGTATTTTATTTTGTCTAACTTTATTCTTTGTCTCAACTGTGTATATTAGTTTGGTCTCAACATATATTCTTTTCTCAACTTTATATTTTGTCTAATATATTGTTTGCTCAATTAGTATTCATTTGTCTCATACGTGATATTATTGCTATAGAGCTCAGACGGTTGGTCTCAGACTGGTGTAGTATTCGGTTTGGTCTCAGACTGGTGTAGTATTCAGTTTGGTCTCAGACTATGTAGATTCAGTTGCTCAATGTAGTATTGTTTGCTCACATATTGTTGCTCAAGAAGTTGCTAACGTAATAGTTGCTCAACATTTCAGTTTGGTCTTAGACTATACATCGCTATATGCTCATATCATTGGCTAAGACGTAGTATTCGTTTGCTCAGACTGTAGTATTCGTTGGTCTAACCTATTCGTTTGTCTCAACTGTATATGCTTTGGCTCAACTGTAGTATTCGTTTGCTAATTAATAGTTTGGCTCAACCGGTATAAGTTGCTACTATGGCTTACTAATGCTCGTCGTTGCTCTAGTACAGTGCTCAACTGTGTAGTACTCAGTTTGGTCTTAGACTGGTGTTTTATTAGGTTTGGTCTCAGACTAGTGTTGAATTCAGTTTGGTCTTAGAATTGTGTAGTATTCGGTTTGGTCTCAGACTAGTGTAGAATTCAGTTTGGTCTTAGACTGGTGTTGTATTCAGTTTGGTCTCAGACTGGTGTTGCATTTGATTTGGTCTCAAACTAGTGTAGTACTCAGTTTGGTCTTAGACTGGTATTGTATTCAGTTTGG
The DNA here is from genome assembly GCA_023101725.1 of Atherinomorus stipes. Lineage (NCBI taxonomy): Eukaryota > Metazoa > Chordata > Actinopteri > Atheriniformes > Atherinidae > Atherinomorus > Atherinomorus stipes. The sequence continues at coordinate 2,621 of JALJCO010000668.1, read as the reverse complement.
TCTTAGATTGGGTAGTATTCGGTTTGGTCTCAGACTGGTGTAGCATTCAGTTTGTTCTCAGACCGGTGTAGTGTTCAGTTTGGTCTCAGACTAGTGTAGTATTCGGTTTGTTCTCAGACTGGTGTAGTATTTAGTTTTGTCTCATACTGGTGTTGTTCAGTTTGGTCTCAGACTGGTGATGTATTCGGTTTGGTCTCAGACTGGTGTTCTATTCGGTTTGGTCTCAGACTGGTGTAGTATTCAGTTTGGTCTCAGACCGGTGGAGTGTTCAGTTTTGTCTTAGACTGGTGTAGTATTCAGTTTGGTCTCAGACTGGTGTAGGATTCGCTTTGGTCTCAGACTGGTGTAGTATTCAGTTAGGTGTCATACCAGTGTAGTGTTCAATTTGGTCTCATAACGGTGTAGTGTTCAGTTTGGTCATAGACTGGTGTAGTATTCAGTTTGGTGTCATACCGGTGTAGTGTTCAGTTTGGTCTCATAACGGTGTGGTGTTCAGTTTGGTCTTAGACTGGTGTAGTATTCAGTTTGGTCTTAGACTGGTGTAGTATTGGCTTTCATCTCAGACTGGTGTAGTATTCAGTTTGGTCTCATACTGGTGTAGAATTCAGTTTGGTCTCAGACTGGTGTAGTATTCAGTTTGGTCTCATACTGGTGTAGTATTCAGTTTGGTCTCAGACTGGTGTAGTATTCAGTTTGGTCTAAGACTGGTCTTGTATTGGGTTTGGTCGCAGGCTAGTGTAGTGTTCAGTTTGGTCTCAGGCTGGTGTAGTATTCAGTTTGGTCTCAGACAGGGTGTATTCGTTTGGTCTCAGGCTGGTGTAGTATTCAGTTTGGTCTCAGGCTTTTGTAGTATTCAGTTTGGTCTCAGACTGGTGTAGTATTCGCTTTGGTCTCAGACTGGTGTAGTATTCGCTTTGGTCTCAGACTGGTGTAGTCTTCAGTTTGGTCTCAGACTGGTGTAGTATTCAGTTTGGTCTCAGAATGGTGTAGTATTCGCTTTGGTCTCAGACTGGTGTAGGATTCGCTTTGGTTTCAGACTGGTGTAGTATTCAGTTAGGTGTCATACCAGTGTAGTGTTCAATTTGGTCTCATAACAGTTTAGTGTTCAGTTTGGTCATAGACTGGTGTAGTATTCAGTTTGGTGTCATACCGGTGTGGTGTTCAGTTTGGTCTCATAACGGTGTGGTGTTCAGTTTGGTCTTAGACTGGTGTAGTATTCAGTTTGGTCTTAGACTGGTGTAGTATTGGCTTTCATCTCAGACTGGTGTAGTATTTAGTTTGGTCTCATACTGGTGTAGTATTCAGTTTGGTGTCAGACTGGTGTAGTATTCAGTTTGGTCTCAGACTGGTGTAGTATTCAGTTTGGTCTCAGACTGGTGTAGTATTCAGTTTGGTCTAAGACTGGTCTTGTATTCGGTTTGGTCGCAGGCTAGTGTAGTGTTCAGTTTGGTCTCAGGCTGGTGTTGTATTCAGTTTGGTCTCAGACAGGTGTTGTATTCTGTTTGGTCTCAGGCTGGTGTAGTATTCAGTTTGGTCTCAGGCTTTTGTAGTATTCAGTTTGGTCTCAGACTGGTGTAGTATTCGCTTTGGTCTCAGACTGGTGTTGTATTCGGTTTGGTCTCAGGCTGGTGTTGGATTCAGTTTGGTCTCAGACTGGTGTAGTATTCAGTTTGGTGTCATACCGGTGTAGTGGTCAGTTTGGTCTCATACCGGTGTACTGTTCAGTTTGTTCTTAGATTGGTGTAGTATTCAGTTTGGTCTTAGACTGGTGTTGTATTCGGTTTGGTCTCAGACTAGTGCAGTGTTTAGTTTGGTCTCAGGCTGGTGTTGTATTCGGTTTGGTCTCAGACTGGTGATGTATTCGTTTTTTTTCTCAGGCTGGTGTAGTATTCGGTTTGGTCTCAGGCTGGTGTTTGATTCAGTTTGGTCTCAGACTGTTGTAGTATTCAGTTTGGTCTCATACCGGTGTAGTGTTCAGTTTGGTCTCAGACTAGTGTAGTATTTAGTTTTGTCTCATACAGGTGTTGTTCAGTTTGGTATCAGACTGGTGTTCTATTCGGTTTGGTCTCAGACTGATGTAGTCTTCGGTTTGGTCTCAGACTGGTGTAGTATTCACTTTGGTCTCAGACTAGTGTAGTATTCAGTTTGGTCTCAGACTGGTGTAGTATTCGCTTTGGTCTCAGACTGGTGTAGTATTCAGTTTGGTCTCATACCGGTGGAGTCTTCAGTTTGGTCTCAGACTAATGTAGTATTCAGTTTGGTCTCAGACAGGTGTAGTATTCGCTTTGGTCTCAGACTGGTGTAGTCTTCAGTTTGGTCTCAGACTGGTGTAGTATTCAGTTTGGTCTCAGACTGGTGTAGTATTCAGTTTGGTCTCAGACTAGTGTAGTATTCGGTTCTTTGTCAGACTGGTGTAGTATTCGCTTAGGTTTCAGACTGGTGTAGTATTCAGTTTGGTCTCATACCGGTGTAGTGTTCAGTTTGGTCTCAGACTAGTGTAGTATTCGGTTTGGTCTCAGACTGGTGTAGTATTCAGTTTGGTCTCAGACAGGTGTAGCTCAGTTTGGTCTCAGACTGGTGTTCTATTCGGTTTGGTCTCAGACTGATGTAGTCTTCGGTTT
>JALJCO010000667.1:0-32471 GCA_023101725.1 Atherinomorus stipes | reverse complement strand
ATGCACAGTGGACGCGCATATGGCACAGTGCCAACACTGGGCGGCTGCACAAGCTTAAAAATTTGAGATTGGCCGGGGGGGGGGGGGGGTCCATCCATACTGTTTTTCCCCTTTACGTATTTTCCTCCCCATCTGTTGGGGGGTTGGCATGCGGGCCTCTTCATTACCGTGGGCCCTGGGCAGTGGAATGTGTCCGGTTGACATCGGCTTGGCAAAAGTTGGAAGGTGTATAGGACTTCTTTCAGTCAAACAATTTATGTTATCAGTTATTGCAATGTGCAAAAATAAAAAAATGAAAAATTGGGCCGTTATTTATTCAGAGCTTAAAGTAAAATAAAATCCTGAAATTTTTTTGGGAAGAGTTGGTTTGTTTAAAGATAGTTTTTTTGCATTTATAATGGCTAATTTCACCCAAATTAGGGGCTATTTTTGGTGACTAGGATCCAAATCATGAATGACAGTCGTGCGTCACCCCCTCCCTTCGGTCTGTCACGTCTGCAAATGTAGGGGAAATACCGAGGTTGTGACGCAGGGGACGCAGGAGGAATTCCCAAAGCTGTGGTGCGTGGCCGCCGCCTGCACCTGTTCCCTGCTAATTAATACAATATTTAAAGTGACATCCGGGTGTGAAGAGGCTACTGCCTATAAACAAGTTTAGCTATGTTTCACAGATAGCCTAAACTATCCCAGAAAGAAAGAAAGAAAGAAAAATCTCAATGGCAGCAACTCTCTAGCCAGTCGGGGTGGTCGTTTGTCCTCCATCCCTCTTCCTGTTTTGGCCACACTGTAACGGTGAGCAGCTGTCTTTGGCTTCACATCCAACTTCACAGACTTCGTATTTCAGCTTGTGGGAGCTTCTCCGGCTTTACACCTGATCCGTGAGTGCAGCGCTGGGCAGCGCAACGGCTTTAGTGTGATCTCCATGGCACCAGCATTTACGTTCACTGTTTTGTTTAGTTTATTTTAAGCAAATATTAAACCAGGAACAAAACAATCAAATTACAGGCAACAGAGCTATAGGCTAGGTGACAGTTAAGTCCAAAATTCAACCGAGTCAAACAACAAAAAAATAAGAATCTCACTGATGCTTGAAAAGGAGTGGGGAGAAGTAAGTGACTGTACTGTGGTAAAGTTGGTTTGTTGTTGGATATTGGCTTGACATTCAGTAGGGACCATCTGCCTATTACCTGAAAAATCTTTACTAAAAATCAACAAAATGACTTTTTACCATTTTGTTTGCTGTAGTACATCACATTTATTATGCCCTATCTACTACAGATGAGATTATCCTGATAAAGCATTTTATATGCCCATAGTGTGCATTTATTACCGCAGTACCTCGGCGGCATGCGCCCACCTTGCGTGCCGCGGAGCTCCGCGGCATGGCGGAACGCGCTGCCGCGGCGGTACCACATACACAATGAATGGCATCGCCGCCGACCGCCTGCGCTTGCCGCGTCCTGTCTGCAAGGGCCTTTTGCTGCGTTCCAAGTCTTAAATTCCCAGTTCCAAGTAGGAAGTTTCAACTGGAACGGCCCACTGAAGTCGGATTTGCCTGGTACACCAGCCTGACTAACGCCATGTATGAGATACACGGCAAGTCAGTCTGGGCTCCCTCCATTGGAGAATGATTCCACTCCGGTAAAAAATTGACCGGACCAATCACAGCGCAGCAGTAGAATTATTAACAGATGAACGTTAAACTCCTCCGACGTCTCCATCGCTGTTTCTGCTCTGTTTTGGTGCGTAACTAACAGCTTCCGGGTCATAGTCACATGACGTGCGACACAAACGCTTCCTCATATTAGTAGTTCAGCAATAAACAATGCTGACATGTAACAGAGTATTTATAATAATAAAACCAAACATTCTATGTTAATATACACAAGAAAATTACATTAAATAGAGAGGGAAAAACAACGTGTAAACGCTGACTTCCGGCGTTGCCATAGCAACATAGCAACAGAGTGCTGAGCTACGCCAGCTACAGTCACTTCTGATTGGTTCTCTCCGGTTCACTTTCCTCCTGTTAGTCCCGCCTCTTGTCTCGCATTGGAAATCAGTCTCCAACGGAGGGAATCCAGACTGACCTGCCGTGTATCTCATACATGGCGTTAGTCAGGCTGGTGTACCAGGCTAGGATTTCCCACTCGGAAAGTCGGACAACTCTCGCAGCTCCGAGTTCAGATTTAAAGATGGCCGCGCTCAGTGTTAGCGGTTTTAGAAGCTTCTGTAATGTTACATTTATTTATATTTCTTACTTATAATTTGTTGCATAAATCAGTCGTACACATAGTATTGGTTTAAACAGATGTAGGGGGAAGCTGCTGTAGTGTAATTCACATTTTTCATGTGGTATATGTGAACTAAAACGCCAGCTGTGCTAACAACGGCTGATGGGGGATTATCACGCTTCCGTGTTCCGAACTTCCGGTTTGAAACACTTAGACGGCCCACTTCCGTCCCAGTTCAATGTCCCTGCTTTACTTCGTAGATAACGTGAATAAACGCCAACCCTACTGTAATTTTCACGGATTCCAGACTGAAGTGATACTAAGGAAGAAGTGGATCAAAGCCATTCTCCAGAGTGAAGGGCTGAACTTTATAATAAAACAACGTAGCATGTTTGTTTGTAGCCAGTGGGGCACAACACCGGCATGCTAGCATTAGCCAGCTAGCGTTTACTGACGTGCTTAACTTTTTGCGTCTTAAAACACACATCTGAAAATCGGGTCTGTACCCCCCCCCCCCCGTTTCCAGTGGAACAACTGGGGACTGCCAAGAAAGGAGACGCTTTCAGATGCTTGTGTGTTTTCAGCCGCACAAAGTTAGGCACGTCATCAAGCTGGCTAATGCTAACCTGCTAACAATAGTCTGCCAGCTACTACTCTGTTAAACTTTGTAAATTGGATAAACGCCAATGCCAAGTTTTCATTCCAGACTGAAGTGATGCTAAGGAAGAAGTGGATCAAAACGGCCGATTTGCCGCGGTGAAGGACAGAATTTTATAATAAAACGACACACGTTCGTTTGTGGCCGGCAGACTGCGCAGTCGTGTTAGCAGGTTAGCATTAGCCAGCTCGATGACGTGCCTAACTTTGTGCGGCTGAAAACACACAAGCATCTGAAAGCGTCTCCTTTCTTGGCAGTCCCCAGTTGTTCCACTGGAAACAGGCACAATGTTAAGCACGTCAGTAAACGCTAGCTGGCTAATGTTAACATGCTGTGAAGTGCCGGTGTTGTGCCCCACCAGCGACAAACAAACGTGTATTTTATTATAAAGTTCGGCCCTTCACCGCGGCGAATCGATCGCTTTGATCCACTTCTTCCTCAGTATCATTTCAGTCTAGAATGAAAACTTAAGTATGTTTGGAGTTTATCCGATTTAAACAGTATAACAGAGCAGGAACGGCTGTTGTTAAAATGGCCCGGAAGAGGAAGTGCCCAAAATCCGGAAAGTTCCGGTAAGCGTGATAATCCCTTATAACGATAGCCTTAGCAAACACGTTGTTTTGCTAGGCTGCTAACTGGTTTTCCGACCAGTGAGCTGGAACGCAAGTTGGTCGGGTGTGACGTCACCCCCCAGTTCCCACTTCTCAGTTCCGAGGAAAATGGAATGCAGCATTAACCCCGGCTTTACACCGCGCCGCGACGTGCGCGCAGCGGCGCGCCGTGCGCACCGGACCGCGCCCATGCAGTCAATGGTTTGAAATCCATCGAGCGCCGCGCGTGAGCGGTCTGTCGTTGCTCCGGCATGTCGCGCTGCTGCGCTAAAGATAGACGCCAGCTCTATTTTTGACGGAGCTCGCACCGACACCATGTCAATTTCAGTAGTTCAGATCGGACCAAACAGGAAATCAGACACAGATTCAGTGTAAAACATCCGGTAACTACCTAAACAAAAGCCACTGTGCAGCTTTTAAACTGCTGAACTGAATATGACAGCATCTCCGTGTCCACAAGGTTTCAGTGAAATAAGAAACCATGACACACAAACATGTGGACAAAATCAACCATTTGGATGAGAATCAAAGGCGATCTTGCAATCCTCCCCTGATTCCGTGATGTCACGATCTGATGTGCGCTCGCGGGCGCACAGTGAACGGTGTAAATGCTCGCGCCATGCAGGTCGCAGCAAAGCTGTTGCGCTGCGCTCATGGACCCGGTGTAAAGCCGGAGTTAGGCACACAGCTTAGGAGAGGGGCAATTTCTGTCGGGGGGGGGAGATATGCGTTGTCAACTGAATCTTTGTTATTATTATTATTATTATTATTATTTTTATTTCTTTTATATATTTTTTTAGTATTCTTTTTTTTTCTGTATTGAAGTTATATACAGTCGCATGACAAAAAATGGTTTGAATTCAACATACGCATGCAATGTTGTCAAATCTTGGCTGTCACTCCTGTAGTTAAATTATATCACCAGTTTTTTACACTTATATTTGGTTGGCTAGACAAAAGAAATGAGTAGAGTAACCAATGAAGGACTGGGCTTAGATGAGGGACATGGGCCTGTGGGTCCCTGTGCCACAGTGACAAAACATCTAAACATTTTGATTTGCAGTAGGTTACTCTAAATGCCAAAAGGAGGGAAGCATTTTGGATGCACTGACAATCTGTAGGCTATGAGACTAAGACTTCATTTTGATACACACAAACTAAACTTTTTTTTTGGTAGAAGGATGAACTTTTGACGATTGAAAATTATATAGAATAAAAAAGTGGCCAGGACTCCCTTCGAAAAGAGGTTTCTAATCTCAATGGGACTTTCATTAGAAAATAAAGGTTAAATAAAATTAGGTTGTTGTTCTGAACCAACCAGGTTGGATTTGCCAAAAGCACCAAGAGTGGTGAGAACGTCCAGTCTTTTTTGAGAAATGAGTTGAAGAATTGAGGTTATTTGCATTTTTGGTGTCACTGACTTAGCCTATTTACAGTGGGGGGAAAGTATTGAACACGTCAACATTTTTTTCAGAAAATATTTCTAATTGAGCTACTTTCTTTCTTTCTTTCTTTCTTTCTTTCTTTCTTTCTTTCTTTCTTTCTTTCTTTCAATCTCAAATTTTTAAGCTTGTGCAGCCGCCCAGTGTTGGCACTGTGCCATATGCGCGTCCACTGTGTGTCATAGAGATGTGAAACTCTTCAAGGTTTTACCGTCACTGCAAGTTTTATAGATGTGACAAACTCTCTTTTCTTGTAAACTTTAAACTTAGTAATAAACTGAAGTTTTGTTTTTTATTTACTCTGCGTTCTTCCACTCTAACCAAGCAAGCCTGTTTTAAAAACCGGCCTCACATGACTGTCACTGCACAAGGCTGGCCAGGCCCATTTCTCATGGACAACGCACGCGCACGCATTGTGCGTGTGGCGCATTTCTGCTTCCTCAAGGGCCAGTTTTTACAGTAGGGCGCGGAGTAGGCTTCTAGTTAACGTGATGTTTTTATACACGCTTGACCAAAGCCCCTGTATGCAGGGCTTGCCACCCGCCACCCGCCAAATGCGGGTGAATTTCAGCAGTGGCGGGTAACACGGCCGCTACAACCAGCCACTTTGGCGGGTTGAATTCTATTTACATTTTAATTGTAGTTTTCTCAAACGGCATCTGAAATAATAAACTAACTTAAATGTTAGACTAAAAGACTACAACTCCCATGAGCACCGCCTGCGCAGTGTTTGCTCATTGGTCCATTTGTGGCCGACGTCACTAGAGGCGGTTCCTGTGGAGAGCGCATTTGTGAAGCGAGGCGTTGCGAGCTGCGTTCAGCTTTCCCAACCGGACTCTTAACTTTCCTCCTGCACGTCCGATCTTTACAGTTCTACCTGCAGCGCTTAGTTCATGTTCAACGTGAGAAAGCACTCGAGCACTATGGGAGACATCATAATTATCAGGATTAAGAGATTTTCCGCTGGTTTTCTTCACCGGGAGACGTGGTCTACCTGTGTGACGAGGCTGAGCCATGCCCAAAATGATGCCGTAGAGCCAGTGTGCTCATAGAGCCACACACATTAATGCAAGTTTCGGATGTAAACATCCTGAACGTGCATGGTAGCATGTTTTATAAACTATTTAAAGATGCAGCATCCACTATAACTGAGGAGTGAACACATGATGGACCTAATCTGAGCGCTTCGAGTGTCCAGCAGTAAAATCACAATATATCGAATCCATTATTATTATTATTATTATTATTATATTATTATTATTATTATTAACCAGACAGCGATTGTAGGATGAAGGCTGTGGGGGGGTAAAAGATTTAGCGTCTCTTTTGTTTTGATTTTTTTCTTCTCTGTAGTTGTCTATTTAGTCTACTGATAAAAACTGAAACAGGGATTCTTTTCAGATTTTTTCCAGTTCAGTTTTTATCTTTTAAGTTAATCTTTTACTCCCCTGCACGATTTTTAAAATGCAAAAAGAAACCACATTTTTTTTATTAGCCTACTTTGTACAGTAGGCCTATGCTGCATATTTTCATATAAAAGGAGCTTTACACAGAACCCTATCAGAGCTGAATGACTGATAATGAGCTGGAGTGTTAAACATTTTATGTATCCTTCATATGAATGTATACAAGAGTCATTTACGTTTAAAAAGTTTGTAAATCTAGTTTAAGTAAACTTTAGCAGGCCGTAGTCGGCTGTAATCCTGTCAAACATCTTTTCTCAATAACAAAATTGTGGCTAGTGAAAATGTTGAGTGGCTAGTAACTTTGGAAAACCACTGGCCACCGTGGCTGGTGAGCAAAAAAGTTAATGTCAAGCCCTGCCTGTACGGTCTAAAAGTGCCTCTTCATGACACAAAAAACGATGAATTTCTGAACAGGAAAGTTGAGCCACAAAACCCTGCTGATACCGTATCTGCTACAATCTGTGCGTCATTTTCAGTGGTTATACGGTAATTTGTTGAGACCTTTTTGGCGTTCTCCGTGTAGCCTAATGTTTGATCAGTAACATGCAGTCATAAGCCAGAGCCTGGGAAGCTTTATTCATGTAAGACAAACAGATTATCAACAGGAAACCTCCCATTACAGCAACTTAGGTACTTAAATGGGAAACACAGATCAGGTCATTTGTACGTGGATATGAAACTGTAGGTTCATGACGCCCATCAGCTGGGCGGCGTAACATAACTCACTTTTCATCTAAAATAGTCTCAAAATAAGATTACAGTACACGGTTGTGGTTATACAGATGATGGTTCAAAACCTCATTTTCCCTGCAACAAAGATGAAGTTCATCTGTAAATCAGAGTAGACATAGTAGATATAAATGTCTCATTCTAGTAAAATAAACATATAACAGCTATTGCAGTGAAGTGATTATGTTAAGTATGTGAAGCTTTCTAATCCACAGGAAAGACCACGGGAGATTGGTGTGTTATCAGCTTGACTTGTTTACTATCATGGAGGACAACGAGTTGTTCAGGTGTTCAGTGTTTATGTAACTTTATCAGATAAAAGGTGACCGCGAAATATTGTGTCATGTCCGCGACATGACACTCAGGTGAACCACTGTGGACCCTTGAGCAAGGTCCTTAACCCCCACCAACTGCTCCCAGGGTGCTTTAACTAGCAGCCCCCTGCTCCCAGGTTCAACCTGAGATGAGTCAAATGCAGAGAATGAATTTCCTAATTAGGATTAATAAAGTATATCTTTACTTAAAACATTTTTTTAAGTTTGTATCTTTTAATTTCTTTGTAATGATTTGTTATGATGATGAGGTACTTAATTGATCAACATCTTTAAACTCAAAAAATATACTGGCTAGTAACCAGAAAGATCATTTTACACAGCTCGTAAATGACTTTTTTTGAAGTTCAGAATACCCAAACTTCATCACACAATAAATGCAGAATATTTCATATGTTTTTATTCATATGTCTGTTTCTCCAAAATATTTTGGTCACAGCAACAGAAGTAAACAAACAGCACATACACACATCTGGATGGGTGTGTGTGTAAATCTTTGTAAATGTGTGATACACATAAGAACAAGAGCGCCAGGATCTTCAGTGGTCAAGATCAAAAATGGAATCTTAAAATCATTTATCCATGGACACCCAGACAGGCCACCAAATGGTCGGAGGAAACCTTGCATATCATGAAAAAGAACAGTCAACATACATCCACACACATTATATAAAACAGGTTTGTGTGGTTATGTGTAAATCACTGCAAATGTTTAAATGCTTTTGTAAAAGCATTGGGAACTTGTGCTCAGTGTAAAGGTGTGGCCTTTATAAACAGGATCTTCAAGTTATTTTTCCATCTATGATCATTCTACTACAAAAACATAACCTAGGTAAATCATTTTAAACAAGTAAAAAATAAATCAAATAAATAACCAAAAAGTAACTCTGCACATAAATAAAAAAAACAAATACAATTATTAACCCAACAGGAAATGGATAAGATTGAAAATCTATGTTTTTTGAAAAGAAAGACCGACAAAACTCAGTTTCTCTATGTATATGGTTCAAACACACTCTTTTGGTCCATTGTTTTTCTCCTGCACTCACCGTGGTCTCTATTTTGAGTACTACGAAGACACGCACCCTCTTCCAGAGTGTTCAGCTTTCTCTTCTGTGATTTCAACAGATGAACTTCATCTTTGTTGCAGGGAAAATGAGGTTTTAGGACAAACTTGTCTGTAGATTAAAAGCACGGACCCTCAGAAAGAGCTGTATGCTGCAAACTGGTTCTGGGTTGTTTTTGTACTGTTGCTGCTGTTATGTAGTTTAACTGGATTGGGCTGGAATGGGAGGCAAAGTTCTGACAGTTAAAGTTACTCATCATTAATCATACTGATGGAAAGCGTTGAGTTTCAGTGTTTATGTAACTTTATCAGATAAAAGGTGACCGCAAAATATTTTCCAAGGAACCTGCAGCGTGGGAGGAAACAAGTGCAACGATGCCCAGCGTAGCATAAGAGTTGCTAAACCTGCCTGAAAGTTTCATTCACCGTCCCAACGGCATCGAGTGAGGTCGCCTCTTCACACCTGAACAACTCTGCTGAGCAAGTGAATAAAATTTTTCAGTAAAAGTTTCAAAGTGAAAAAAAAATACAGGTGATTCATGTTTATTATTAAACCTTTCTTGCATTTTCTTTCTAATCCATAAACTATTTTATTTACAACCAAAGAAATGAATTATTAGAACAGAATCATATTTGTTTCATCTACAATCAGCTAAACTGATACATGAAATCCAACCCAGGTCCCAGTCCAGGGGGTCCCACAGCAGGCCACCAGGGGACGATAAGCTTTTTTAGAGAAAGTTGGACAGAGAAGTTCCTCCGGTTTGTTTTGTTTTATTTAGTTTAGTAGTTGAGATAAAAGCAAAGAGGTGTGAAGCATCAAGAAGTCAGGTCACAATAATGATATTTGTTAACAGAAAAACTGCAACAGATCCACTTCCCCTAGAGGTTCATACTTTAAAGTTGCAGAGTGTAACAAAACTGAAGGTCAATGGCAGAAAAATGTAATATATGATTCAAAACTGTGTTTTAATTGAATTCATGTGTAATCTGTAGAGTGTTTGGGTTGACATTGTTTACTCCGACATCATTCTGCATGTTCTTGGTCTGCTCACATTGTTGACTGCTCATCCTTTAAGATGTAACAAGAAGTGATGCAACCTGTAGCGGTGTCCTCCATGATAGTAAACAAGTCAAGCTGATAACACACAAATCTCCCGTGGTCTTTCCTGTGGATTAGAAAGCTTCACATACTTAACATAATCACTTCACTGCAATAGCTGTTATATGTTTATTTTACTAGAATGAGACATTTATATCTACTATGTCTACTCTGATTTCAACAGATAAACTATGGAATGATAGGAGTGCCACAATAAAGAATAAATCTGAGAAAGAATAAGAAAATAAATGAGCAAATGTATAGACAAATACCTAAAAAAATAAAATATTTTTGTATTTTTTAATTATTTATTTTCACTTAATAACATTATTATTCATATTATTTAATTAATTTTCATTTATTTTTTCTTATTCATTTTTATTTTTATTTCCTTATTCATTTTTGTATTTATATCCTTATTTATTTTCCTATATATTTTCTTATTCATTTACTCATATATTTCCCTGTTTATTTCAACATATATTTTCTTTTTTATTAACTTATACAGTATATATCCATATTCATTTCCCTATATATATATATCCTTGTTCATTTATTTATATATATCCTTATTTATTTACTTATATATTCCCTTATTTATTTCCCTATATTTATTCTCATTTATTTCCCTTTAAATATTGTTATTCATCTCTCTTTATATTCCCCTCTTTATTTCCGTATTATATCCTTATTTATTTCCTAGTGTCCGAGCTGCAGTCATCTGCTTTGGGGCGGGGCTTGTGTCCAAACTGGCTAGTCGATCCCAGCACGAATGAGCTAACCCGACTCTAAATGGGGCTTCAGCATGAGTACACTGAACCGTCATTTGTATAACCACAACCGTGTACTGTAATCTTATTTTGAGACTATTTTAGACGAAAAGTGAGTATTATAATTGCTCATGATGGACCTATGATGCCTCGTTAAAGATTTTGGTCCGACTTTGAGCTGCTGTAATGCACTTCTGGTTATGTTACGCCGCCCAGCTGATGGTCGTCATGAACCTACAGTTTCATATCCACGTACAAATGACCTGATCTGTGTTTCCCATTTAAGTACCTAAGTTGCTGTAATGTGAGTCATGGGAGGTTTCCTGTTGATAATCTGTGTGTCTTACATGAATAAAGCTTCCCAGGCTCTGGCTTATGACTGCATGTTACTGATCAAACATTAGGCTACACGGAGAACGCCAAAAAGGTCTCAACAAATTACCGTATAACCTCTGAAAATGACGCACAGATTGTAGCAGATATGGTATCAGCAGAGTTTTGTGGCTTAACTTTCCTGTTCAGAAATTCATCGTTTTTTGTGTCATGAAGTGGCACTTTTAGACCGTAGGCATACAGGGGCTTTGGTCAAGCGTGTATGTAAACCTCACGTTAACTAGAATCCTACTCCGCGCCCTACTGTAAAAACTGACCCTTGAGGAAGCAGAAATGCGCCACACGCACAATGCGTGCGCGTGCGTTGTCCATGAGAAATGGGCCTGGCCAGCCTTGTGCAGTGACAGTCATGTGAGGCCGGTTTTTAAAACAGGCTTGCTTGGTTAGAGTGGAAGAACGCAGAGTAAATAAAAAACAAAACTTCAGTTTATTACTAAGTTTAAAGTTTACAAGAAAAGAGAGTTTGTCACATCTATGAAACTTGTAGTGACGTAAAACCTTGAAGAGTTTCACATCTCTGTGATGCACAGTGGACGCGCATATGGCACAGTGCCAACACTGGGCGGCTGCACAAGCTTAAAAATTTGAGATTGGCCAAGGGGGGGGGGATTCCATCCATACTGTTTTTCCCCTTTACGTATTTTCCTCCCCATCTGTTGGGGGTTGGCATGCGGGCCTCTTCATTACCGTGGGCCCTGGGCAGTGGAATGTGTCCGGTTGACATCGGCTTGGCAAAAGTTGGAAGGTGTAAAGGACTTCTTTCAGTCAAACAATTTATGTTATCAGTTATTGCAATGTGCAAAAATAAAAAAATGAAAAATTGGGCCGTTATTTATTCAGAGCTTAAAGTAAAATAAAATCCTGAAATTTTTTTGGGAAGAGTTGGTTTGTTTAAAGATAGTTTATTTGCATTTATAATGGCTAATTTCACCCAAATTAGGGGCTATTTTTGGTGACTAGGGTCCAAATCATGAATGACAGTCGTGCGTCACCCCCTCCCTTCGGTCTGTCACGTCTGCAAATGTAGGGGAAATACCGAGGTTGTGACGCAGGGGACGCAGGAGGAATTCCCAAAGCTGTGGTGCGTGGCCGCCGCCTGCACCTGTTCCCTGCTAATAAATACAATATTTAAAGTGACATCCGGGTGTGAAGAGGCTACTGCCTATAAACAAGTTTAGCTTTGTTTCACAGATAGCCTAAACTATCCCAGAAAGAAAGAAAGAAAGAGAAATCTCAATGGCAGCAACTCTCTAGCCAGTCGGGGTGGTCGTTTGTCCTCCATCCCTCTTCCTGTTTTGGCCACACTGCAATGGCGAGCAGCTGTCTTTGGCTTCACATCCAACTTCACAGACTTCGTATTTCGGCTTGTGGGAGCTTCTCCGGCTTTACACCTGATCCGTGAGTGCAGCGCTGGGCAGCGCAACGGCTTTAGTGTGATCTCCATGGCACCAGCATTTACGTTCACTGTTTTGTTTAGTTTATTTTAAGCAAATATTAAACCAGGAACAAAACAATCAAATTACAGGCAACAGAGCTATAGGCTAGGTGACAGTTAAGTCCAAAATTCAACCGAGTCAAACAACAAAAAAATAAGAATCTCACTGATGCTTGAAAAGGAGTGAGGAGAAGTAAGTGACTGTACTGTGGTAAAGTTGGTTTGTTGTTGGATATTGGCTTGACATTCAGTAGGGACCATCTGCCTATTACCTGAAAAATCTTTACTAAAAATCAACAAAATGACTTTTTACCATTTTGTTTGCTGTAGTACATCACATTTATTATGCCCTATCTACTACAGATGAGATTATCTTGATAAAGCATTTTATATGCCCATAGTGTGCATTTATTACCGCAGTACCTCGGCGGCATGCGCCCACCTTGCGTGCCGCGGAGCTCCGCGGCATGGCGGAACGCGCTGCCGCTGCGGTACCACATACACAATGAATGGCATCGCCGCCGACCGCCTGCGCTTGCCGCGTCCTGTCTGCAAGGGCCTTTTGCTGCGTTCCAAGTCTTAAATTCCCAGTTCCAAGTAGGAAGTTTCAACTGGAACGGCCCACTGAAGTCGGATTTGCCTGGTACACCAGCCTGACTAACGCCATGTATGAGATACACGGCAAGTCAGTCTGGGCTCCCTCCATTGGAGAATGATTCCACTCCGGTAAAAAATTGACCGGACCAATCACAGCGCAGCAGTAGAATTATTAACAGATGAACGTTAAACTCCTCCGACGTCTCCATCGCTGTTTCTGCTCTGTTTTGGTGCGTAACTAACAGCTTCCGGGTCATAGTCACATGACGTGCGACACAAACGCTTCCTCATATTAGTAGTTCAGCAATAAACAATGCTGACATGTAACAGAGTATTTATAATAATAAAACCAAACATTCTATGTTAATATACACAAGAAAATTACATTAAATAGAGAGGGAAAAACAACGTGTAAACGCTGACTTCCGGCGTTGCCATAGCAACATAGCAACAGAGTGCTGAGCTACGCCAGCTACAGTCACTTCTGATTGGTTCTCTCCGGTTCACTTTCCTCCTGTTAGTCCCGCCTCTTGTCTCGCATTGGAAATCAGTCTCCAACGGAGGGAATCCAGACTGACCTGCCGTGTATCTCATACATGGCGTTAGTCAGGCTGGTGTACCAGGCTAGGATTTCCCACTCGGAAAGTCGGACAACTCTCGCAGCTCCAAGTTCAGATTTAAAGATGGCCGCGCTCAGTGTTAGCGGTTTTAGAAGCTTCTGTAATGTTACATTTATTTATATTTCTTACTTATAATTTGTTGCATAAATCAGTCGTACACATAGTAATAGTGTAATTCACATTTTTCATGTGGTATATGTGAACTAAAACGCCAGCTGTGCTAACAACGGCTGATGGGGGATTATCACGCTTCCGTGTTCCGAACTTCCGGTTTGAAACACTTAGACGGCCCACTTCCGTCCCAGTTCGATGTCCCTGCTTTACTTCGTAGATAACGTGAATAAACGCCAACCCTACTGTAATTTTCACGGATTCCAGACTGAAGTGATACTAAGGAAGAAGTGGATCAAAGCCATTCTCCAGAGTGAAGGGCTGAACTTTATAATAAAACAACGTAGCATGTTTGTTTGTAGCCAGTGGGGCACAACACCGGCATGCTAGCATTAGCCAGCTAGCGTTTACTGACGTGCTTAACTTTTTGCGTCTTAAAACACACATCTGAAAATCGGGTCTGTACCCCCCCCCCCCCCCCCCCGTTTCCAGTGGAACAACTGGGGACTGCCAAGAAAGGAGACGCTTTCAGATGCTTGTGTGTTTTCAGCCGCACAAAGTTAGGCACGTCATCAAGCTGGCTAATGCTAACCTGCTAACAATAGTCTGCCAGCTACTACTCTGTTAAACTTTGTAAACCGGATAAACGCCAATGCCAAGTTTTCATTCCAGACTGAAGTGATGCTAAGGAAGAAGTGGATCAAAACGGCCGATTTGCCGCGGTGAAGGACAGAATTTTATAATAAAACGACACACGTTCGTTTGTGGCCGGCAGACTGCGCAGTCGTGTTAGCAGGTTAGCATTAGCCAGCTCGATGACGTGCCTAACTTTGTGCGGCTGAAAACACACAAGCATCTGAAAGCGTCTCCTTTCTTGGCAGTCCCCAGTTGTTCCACTGGAAACAGGGAGGTAAAGACCCGATTTTCAGATGTTTGTGGCTTTTAAGACGCACAATGTTAAGCACGTCAGCAAACGCTAGCTGGCTAATGTTAACATGCTGGGAAGTGCCGGTGTTGTGCCCCACCGGCGACAAACAAACGTGTGATTTATTATAAAGTTCGGCCCTTCACCGCGGCGAATCGATCGCTTTGATCCACTTCTTCCTCAGTATCATTTCAGTCTAGAATGAAAACTTAAGTATGTTTGGAGTTTATCCGATTTAAACAGTATAACAGAGCAGGAACGGCTGTTGTTAACATGGCCCGGAAGAGGAAGTGTCCAAAATCCGTGAAGTTCCGGTAAGCGTGATAATCCCTTATAACGATAGCCTTAGCAAACACGTTGTTTTGCTAGGCTGCTAACTGGTTTTCCGACCAGTGAGCTGGAACGCAAGTTGGTCGGGTGTGACGTCACCCCCCAGTTCCCACTTCTCAGCTCCGAGGAAAATGGAATGCAGCATTAACCCCGGCTTTACACCGCGCCGCGACGTGCGCGCAGCGGCGCGCCGTGCGCACCGGACCGCGCCCATGCAGTCAATGGTTTGAAATCCATCGAGCGCCGCGCGTGAGCGGTCTGTCGTTGCTCCGGCATGTCGCGCTGCTGCGCTAAAGATAGACACCAGCTCTATTTTTGACGGAGCTCGCACCGACACCATGTCAATTTCAGTAGTTCAGATCGGACCAAACAGGAAATCAGACACAGATTCAGTGTAAAACATCCGGTAACTACCTAAACAAAAGCCACTGTGCAGCTTTTAAACTGCTGAACTGAATATGACAGCATCTCCGTGTCCACAAGGTTTCAGTGAAATAAGAAACCATGACACACAAACATGTGGACAAAATCAACCATTTGGATGAGAATCAAAGGCGATCTTGCAATCCTCCCCTGATTCCGTGATGTCACGATCTGATGTGCGCTCGCGGGCGCACAGTGAACGGTGTAAATGCTCGCGCCATGCAGGTCGCAGCAAAGCTGTTGCGCTGCGCTCATGGACCCGGTGTAAAGCCGGAGTTAGGCACACAGCTTAGGAGAGGGGCAATTTCTGTCGGGGGGGGAGATATGCGTTGTCAACTGAATCTTTGTTATTATTATTATTATTTCTTTTATATATTTTTTTAGTATTCTTTTTTTTTTCTGTATTGAAGTTATATACAGTCGCATGACAAAAAATGGTTTGAATTCAACATACGCATGCAATGTTGTCAAATCTTGGCTGTCACTCCTGTAGTTAAATTATATCACCAGTTTTTTACACTTATATTTGGTTGGCTAGACAAAAGAAATGAGTAGAGTAACCAATGAAGGACTGGGCTTAGATGAGGGACATGGGCCTGTGGGTCCCTGTGCCACAGTGACAAAACATCTAAACATTTTGATTTGCAGTAGGTTACTCTAAATGCCAAAAGGAGGGAAGCATTTTGGATGCACTGACAATATGTAGGCTATGAGACTAAGACTTCATTTTGATACACACAAACTAAACTTTTTTTTGGTAGAAGGATGAACTTTTGACGATTGAAAATTATATAGAATAAAAAAGTGGCCAGGACTCCCTTCGAAAAGAGGTTTCTAATCTCAATGGGACTTTCATTAGAAAATAAAGGTTAAATAAAATTAGGTTGCTGTTCTGAACCAACCAGGTTGGATTTGCCAAAAGCACCAAGAGTGGTGAGAACGTCCAGTCTTTTTTGAGAAATGAGTTGAAGAATTGAGGATATTTGCATTTTTGGTGTCACTGACTTAGCCTATTTACAGTGGGGGGAAAGTATTGAACACGTCAACATTTTTTTCAGAAAATATTTCTAATTGAGCTACTTTCTTTCTTTCTTTCTTTCTTTCTTTCTTTCAATCTCAAATTTTTAAGCTTGTGCAGCCGCCCAGTGTTGGCACTGTGCCATATGCGCGTCCACTGTGTGTCATAGAGATGTGAAACTCTTCAAGGTTTTACCGTCACAGCAAGTTTTATAGATGTGACAAACTCTCTTTTCTTGTAAACTTTAAACTTAGTAATAAACTGAAGTTTTGTTTTTTATTTACTCTGCGTTCTTCCACTCTAACCAAGCAAGCCTGTTTTAAAAACCGGCCTCACATGACTGTCACTCCACAAGGCTGGCCAGGCCCATTTCTCATGGACAACGCACGCGCACGCATTGTGCGTGTGGCGCATTTCTGCTTCCTCAAGGGCCAGTTTTTACAGTAGGGCGCGGAGTAGGCTTCTAGTTAACGTGATGTTTTTATACACGCTTGACCAAAGCCCCTGTATGCAGGGCTTGCCACCCGCCACCCGCCAAATGCGGGTGAATTTCAGCAGTGGCGGGTAACACAGCCGCTACAACCAGCCACTTTGGCGGGTTGAATTCTATTTACATTTTAATTGTAGTTTTCTCAAACGGCATCTGAAATAATAAACTAACTTAAATGTTAGACTAAAAGACTACAACTCCCATGAGCACCGCCTGCGCAGTGTTTGCTCATTGGTCCATTTGTGGCCGACGTCACTAGAGGCGGTTCCTGTGGAGAGCGCATTTGTGAAGCGAGGCGTTGCGAGCTGCGTTCAGCTTTCCCAACCGGACTCTTAACTTTCCTCCTGCACGTCCGATTTTTACAGTTCTACCTGCAGCGCTTAGTTCATGTTCAACGTGAGAAAGCACTCGAGCACTATGGGAGACATCATAATTATCAGGATTAAGAGATTTTCCGCTGGTTTTCTTCACCGGGAGACGTGGTCTACCTGTGTGACGAGGCTGAGCCATGCCCAAAATGATGCCGTAGAGCCAGTGTGCTCATAGAGCCACACACATTAATGCAAGTTTCGGATGTAAACATCCTGAACGTGCATGGTAGCATGTTTTATAAACTATTTAAAGATGCAGCATCCACTATAACTGAGGAGTGAACACATGATGGACCTAATCTGAGCGCTTCGAGTGTCCAGCAGTAAAATCACAATATATCGAATCCATTATTATTATTATTATTATTATAATTATTATTATTATTATTAACCAGACAGCGATTGTAGGATGAAGGCTGTGGGGGGTAAAAGATTTAGCGTCTCTTTTGTTTTGATTTTTTTCTTCTCTGTAGTTGTCTATTTAGTCTACTGATAAAAACTGAAACAGGGATTCTTTTCAGATTTTTTCCAGTTCAGTTTTTATCTTTTAAGTTAATCTTTTACTCCCCTGCACGATTTTTAAAATGCAAAAAGAAACCACATTTTTTTTATTAGCCTACTTTGTACAGTAGGCCTATGCTGCATATTTTCATATAAAAGGAGCTTTACACAGAACCCTATCAGAGCTGAATGACTGATAATGAGCTGGAGTGTTAAACATTTTATGTATCCTTCATATGAATGTATACAAGAGTCATTTACGTTTAAAAAGTTTGTAAATCTAGTTTAAGTAAACTTTAGCAGGCCGTAGTCGGCTGTAATCCTGTCAAACATCTTTTCTCAATAACAAAATTGTGGCTAGTGAAAATGTTGAGTGGCTAGTAACTTTGGAAAAGCACTGGCCACCGTGGCTGGTGAGCAAAAAAGTTAATGTCAAGCCCTGCCTGTACGGTCTAAAAGTGCCTCTTCATGACACAAAAAACGATGAATTTCTGAACAGGAATGTTAAGCCACAAAACCCTGCTGATACCGTATCTGCTACAATCTGTGCGTCATTTTCAGTGGTTATACAGTAATTTGTTGAGACCTTTTTGGCGTTTTCCGTGTAGCCTAATGTTTGATCAGTAACATGCAGTCATAAGCCAGAGCCTGGGAAGCTTTATTCATGTAAGACAAACAGATTATCAACAGGAAACCTCCCATTACAGCAACTTAGGTACTTAAATGGGAAACACAGATCAGGTCATTTGTACGTGGATATGAAACTGTAGGTTCATGACGCCCATCAGCTGGGCGGCGTAACATAACTCACTTTTCATCTAAAATAGTCTCAAAATAAGATTACAGTACACGGTTGTGGTTATACAGATGATGGTTCAAAACCTCATTTTCCCTGCAACAAAGATGAAGTTCATCTGTTGAAATCAGAGTAGACATAGTAGATATAAATGTCTCATTCTAGTAAAATAAACATATAACAGCTATTGCAGTGAAGTGATTATGTTAAGTATGTGAAGCTTTCTAATCCACAGGAAAGACAACGGGAGATTGGTGTGTTATCAGCTTGACTTGTTTACTATCATGAAGGACAACGAGTTGTTCAGGTGTTCAGTGTTTATGTAACTTTATCGGGTTTTTCCTCTCCCCCCCTCATTCCCCCCCCCCCCCCCTCCCTTTTTACCCCCCCCCCCCTCGAGAGAATGAGAGAATGAATTTCCTATTTGGTTTATAAAATTTTTTTTTTTTTTAAAATTTTTTTTTTTTTTTTTTTTTTTTTTTTTTTTTTTATTTTTTTTTATTATTATGGAGTTTTTTATTATCAACTTTTTTAAACTAAAAATTTTTTGCTATTAACCAAAAAAATCTTTTTTACCACCCCTTAAATTTCTTTTTTTAAGTTCAGAATACCCAAACTTCATCACACAATAAATGCAGAATATTTCATATGTTTTTATTCATATGTCTGTTTCTCCAAAATATTTTGGTCACAGCAACAGAAGTAAACAAACAGCACATACACACATCTGGATGGGTGTGTGTGTAAATCTTTGTAAATGTGTGATACACATAAGAACAAGAGCGCCAGGATCTTCAGTGGTCAAGATCAAAAATGGAATCTTAAAATCATTTATCCATGGACACCCAGACAGGCCACCAAATGGTCGGAGGAAACCTTGCATATCATGAAAAAGAACAGTCAACATACATCCACACACATTATATAAAACAGGTTTGTGTGGTTATGTGTAAATCACTGCAAATGTTTAAATGCTTTTGTAAAAGCATTGGGAACTTGTGCTCAGTGTAAAGGTGTGGCCTTTATAAACAGGATCTTCAAGTTATTTTTCCATCTATGATCATTCCACTACAAAAACATAACCTAGGTAAATCATTTTAAACAAGTAAAAAATAAATCAAATAAATAACCAAAAAGTAACTCTGCACATAAATAAAAAAACAAATACAATTATTAACCCAACAGGAAATGGATAAGATTGAAAATCTATGTTTTTTGAAAAGAAAGACCGACAAAACTCAGTTTCTCTATGTATATGGTTCAAACACACTCTTTTGGTCCATTGTTTTTCTCCTGCACTCACCGTGGTCTCTTTTTTGAGTACTACGAAGACACACACCCTCTTCCAGAGTGTTCAGCTTTCTCTTCTGTGATTTCAACAGATGAACTTCATCTTTGTTGCAGGGAAAATGAGGTTTTAGGACAAACTTGTCTGTAGATTAAAAGCACGGACCCTCAGAAAGAGCTGTATGCTGCAAACTGGTTCTGGGTTGTTTTTGTACTGTTGCTGCTGTTATGTAGTTTAACTGGATTGGGCTGGAATGGGAGGCAAAGTTCTGACCGTTAAAGTTACTCATCATTAATCATACTGATGGAAAGCGTTGAGTTTCAGTGTTTATGTAACTTTATCAGATAAAAGGTGACCGCAAAATATTTTCCAAGGAACCTGCAGTGTGGGAGGGAACAACTGCAACGACGCCCAGCGTAGCATAAGAGTTGCTAAACCTGCCTGAAAGTTTCATTCACCGTCCCAACGGCATCGAGTGAGGTCGCCTCTTCACACCTGAACAACTCTGATGAGTAACTGAAGCCAAGGTGAGACAATTACATGCTGGTCCGTTTAATGCTGAACAGAGGGATGGATCATCTCTTTAGAGGAAACTCTGAGCTATGAAGTTTAGTTTTATCGTTAATGATTAAAATAGGAGAAATATTCTCTAAATAGGTGAAATCTGTCCTCTTCCTTCCTGTAGGTGTTGATGTAAAACTTTTTTAGTTTCAGACATCTTCCTGTCTGTGATGCTTCGACTCAATTTTGATCCTTGTTGTGAAAACTTTGTAGACCTCTGCATCAGAGCTCCAAGTAGCCAACACTGAGCTGAGAGACACTTCCTGAATTCTTGTTCTGAGAAAGCTGCTGGAACCCTCTGGATACCACGGTAAGTACAGCTGTGAACAAGAAATACACATTATTCATGTCTAGAAATGGAGTAAAAATTTATTTCTGTCATGTTACTGAGATAGTTCCTCTTCCTCTTTGTTTTGTTGTATAAGTTGAGGAATAAAAGTTTCAAAGTGAAAAGATTTTCCAAGTCAAGTCAACTCTATTTGTATAGCGCTTTAAACACAGCAGCTACCAATAACAAAGCACTGAGCAGAGGTAAAAACAGAAATTAGATCTCGCAGTGACAACATTAAAACAAATATGAGACATAAGAACAATCAAAACAATGAACAGTAAAAACAGTATAAATATCAGAAAAAATAAGACTTAAAACAACAGACAAAGTCAAAAAGTGGCTCATGAAGGATGGAACGCCAGAGCAAACAGGTGAGTTTTAAGAAGGGACTTAAAAACTGCCAGAGATGAGGCCTGTCAGATGTACAATGGCAGCAAGTTCCACAACTTTGGGCCTGCCACAGAAAATGCTCTATCCCCCCACATCTTCCGTAGCGACCTCGGTTCATCTAGCAGCAGCAACTCAGCTGACCGAAGAGTGCGAGTGGGAGCATGAGGAGAAGCTCTGAGAGATAGGAGGGGGCTAGGGCATTTAAAGATTTAAAAACATAAAAGAATCTTAAGCTGAACCCTAAAAGTTACAGGCAACCAGTGAAGAGAGGCCAGAACGGGGAGATGTGCTCTCTCTTCCTGCTGTTTGTCAGCAGCTGTGCTGCAGCATTCTGGACCAACTGGAGACGAGACAGGTGTTTCTGACATACGCCAAAGAGGAGTGCGTTACAATAATCAATTCAGCTGGTTATAAAAGCATGGATGACTGTCTCCAGGTTGCACCGGGCTAAAAAATGTTTAGCCATTGCTTAACGCCTTCCCTGAAAAAAGCTGGCCTCAAAGTTGTACTTCCATGGTCATTTCATTAATATTTCTGTGTTCTCCATTATTATTGAATGCATTCTGCATTGTTTCTGTTTAAAAAACCTTCTGGTATCTTTGTATCCAGCTGTATTTGTATACTAGAAGAGAGGCTTGTGGTCCAATGGCAGCTTTTCCGGGTCCTTCTCATGAATTTCCGTCTGATTGGCTGCCTCCCATCAGTGTATGAAGGAAGCTCCGCCCTCCACTCTTATTTCGTTACAGACAGGAAATGGAGCCGACAAACAAGTTTGTTCCGCCATGCTAACAAACAGTTAGCTAATTAGCTTCTCAACTCCGAAGCTACAGTCGTGCCGTCTTTACTTCTAGTGTGTAGTGGAGGGTTACCTGCCTTCCAATGGACAGATAGAAACCCCACGTGGGATACGCTATTTGCAATGTGACGTAGAAGTGCAAGGCTGTTCCTGATTCGTCTTCGTATTGTTTCTCTGATGAGAAAGCACAGCCAACTGGGGGGGAACGCAACGCTAGCAAGTCAGCATGTGTAAGTAAACAAGGGGAAACCCTCCGTATTTCAGAAGGAGCAAGTTAAACGGGTTTTCAGTGGAAGGAGGCCTTTAAAGCAAATAAAAATCCTGAGCCTGAACTTTTTTTTGGACGAGTGGGCTTGTTTGAAGAGAGTTTATTCACATTTACTTTGGAGAATTTGACCAAAAATAGAGGCGATTTTTTGTGTGGGTCTAAATCGTGATGTAATAACACTTTCTTGCTGCGAGATGCGTATATCATTCTCCACAAGCATAAGTCTTCTTTTTTCTTTTTTTTTTTTGCAAGTCCAAGTCATATCTACAGTGTTATAGCTCAAGTCCACGTTGCAAGTCACTTTCAGCTGTAATCAGTAATCTATCATGTCATGCCTAGTGACGCAAAGATGAGTCGCTCCTTCACTTCGTTGTAATCGTTTGCTGACATGCCCAATTCAACTCAACTAACAATAAACTAATGAAATAGGTAACAGGACTAACAGTAACATTAGAGATCGTATTTTACGCAATTACGCACAAAATCGATGAGAAAACGATTCTTTATACCTAAATTATTGCAATTTCAACCATCCTGAAGACCACAGCGATGCAGAGGGAAACAAAGAGTGAGTTATCTTGACTATATAAATCAGCTTTGGCTCATCCCTGTGAAAAAAACGGCTCTGCAATTGGATATTTTACCTCACATGATCTGGCTCGCTGACGCGATAGGTCGGCAAAACTACAGGAAGTGCGACAGCCCAGAACTTCCAGTTGGTGCATCGCACAAATATGTCCGGGCACTCGTTTTCAAGGTTGAAATGTCCTCTTTTCGGAAAAAAAAACCTGTAAGTTAATATCTATAATCGTTTTTTAGATATTAATGTTTATATTAAGCTATGTATACTGTCGAAAGCGACATTGACGACTTATTTAATTCTTATACACTGTACCTTTAAAACTGGAAACGCCTCAGGTTTCAGTTTTTGTCCCCAAAGCATCAATGTTCAACTGGGCCTCATTTTAACAGCTGTGTTGTTGGCATGATAACAACAGGCTGAATCCACCAATCCAAGATCACAGAGTCTTTGAAGAAACTGAAAAGAATCAACCTTTAAAAGCTTTTAACCTTATACTAGTTAGAATACGAAATACTGAAACATGGAAAGAGCTTGATCTGTTTTCATCTGGGCTTTTGATTGATGTTCAAGTTATACATCATTTTATTACCACTCATTTTCTAATTCCTGTTGGTAAGAGTGAAAACCAACTATATGTACCTATATACTATAGGTACATATGTATATATGTATATAGGTATATATGTACCTATATACTATAAAACCCTTTTTTATAGTATATAGGTACATTTCTGGCCTCATAAAGACCAATACTGTACTTTTGTAAAAAAAATGTACCTACAGGTACAGAAATGTTCCTGTCTCGTATCTCTATTTTTGAGTGTATGTCCTCGGCTGCTGGTGCTGCCTCTGCTTGTCTGACTGCATCCCATGATATTTACACCGCAACACAACAAAGCTTTACATCACTTCCACTTGCAGTGGATGGTTAGATACTTTATTAGGTTGTCATGTTGTAATGTCACCTATAACATCATGAAACATCATAATTGAGCATCTGTGCACATAACTGTAGTTATGGTAAGCTACTGGTTTATGAATTAATGACAGAAAATGCCATTTAGATAATTTGCAGCCATTTACTGCAACCAAAACAGGAATTTCACTGGAAGATGCAAGTTTTTGCTGAAGAGTTTACTTGCGCACAAGTAGCTGTGCACGTTATTTCATGCATGTCGAGTGGGAGAAAAAGGAGAGCAGGAAAGTTTGTCACTGGAAAAAACAGTTAGGGGCGGGGCTTACAATCCAAACTAAACTGTTCACTTCACTCATGGTTCGAAAACGTGCAGAATCTGGTAAAGCCCCTAAACCCGATCTTCGGTATAGTTCTCGACAGTTTTACAGGCCACGTTCATGTGTGCCACATATTGACGGAAATGAACCATATTGTGTGCGCATGCACTAACGGCCCTAATTAGCAATGGAGTAAAACCAGCTTTGAGTGAAACTGCTTCTGGCTGATAATAACTAATTAGCCTATGAATAGCAGCAATTCTGCGCTCATGATTGGTGGGTAGATATGTCACTATTGTTTACATAGGTTGGTAGATGCATCACTCTTGGCTACCCAGAATTGTTATGTTTAGCTTATATGGCTCATTAGTACAGCCTCCTCAAAACTCTTTCACTTTTAAAGGTGCCATGACATCAAATTTCACTTTTCTGGGGTTTTGGGTGTATAATATGATCTATTGTGCACTGATGAGGCCATGTGAATGTCCAGAGTGAGAATCAAAGTTCCTGTTTATGGTCTGTCAGCTTTGTCTCTCTGCTCAGAAACAGTTGAATCAGACAGCAGGCTATCATTCTACGTAGTTCTATCATTCTACGTAATTTAATTGCTCCAATAAGAGCACACTATCAAGTAAACAGCGCCCCCCACCCCCTCTCCTAACGGTTTATGCACCGTCCGCTCCCCCCCCTCCCCGTCTGATTCAGCTTCGTGTATGGAGCTAGTAGTAACTTCTGTGCAGTCAGGTCTGGGTTTTCAAACAAATGGATTTAAAAGAAAACTTTTGCAGCAACACTGAGGGAGGGGGCCACGACCTTGTCATTACCTGTAAGTTTATTTATTTTCTAAATGCTGTCTTGTCTGATAAACGTAGCTCACACTGTCTGAAGTGCCCATGTTGCTAGCAGTTAGCCTTTAGCAAAGTCCGACCGCAGCTTGACCTAGATTCTCCAAATAAGGTCATAGCCAAATAAGGTGTAGCCAATCAAAATGAGGTCAACGTGGTCTCCGGGTAAAGCTCCATATCATCACCGGACCCAACTGTATTACTGAGGAAGTGAGGTCTGGCGTTTCAAAACAATACTCTGCTGTAAAAAATGCCGTTTTTTTCTTTGGAGTATTTACATATGCAGTAATGCCAACAACATAAACTAGCTTTTACTGCTATGTCATCACTCCTTTACTTATAAATCATGCTTTCTGCTATTTTTTTCTTTTACTTTTTGTTTTATTTTCTTCTGCACACTGTATAATGCTTTTGTTTGATGTAAAGCACTTTGAACTGTCCTGTACATGAGATGTGTAACAATAATTTGCTTTGCCAATAACTAAGGCTTACAGATGCGGACATGAAAAAGTTCCCCTTTCTGCCGACTGCCAGCCACTTCTTCAGTAGATAAACAAAGATGGCGGCGGTCGTGTGCCAATATTTTACCGTTTCAGTTGTTCATGTGTGATGGAGGCTTTAAATGTGCTCATCGTAAAGTCTAACAGCAGCAGGGAGCAAAGACCAGCCACATCTCTCCTTCACACAATGATAAATCATTTCTATGCAGCATCATTGGTTGTTTTGGGTGTTCGATTTAAGTAGAAATGATCATATACGAGAGTGCATTGTTTATTCCATTTTAGTGGTCTAAAAGAGAATGACAAACAAAACAGACATATCACTTTCCGCTTCTGTTCCACAGCATGTTTTAGTAGGTTTACATAAACTTATGGAACTTTATAAGCAAACCATTCCAGCGTGTTGATTTCTATCAGCGTATATTTACAGGACTTACCTTTGTGAAAATGCCGAGAGCAAACACGAGCATGAGGAGATATTTGATGGAACTTGATGTCTTTCCTTCTCACTGCAGTGACCCGTGCAGCCCCACATCTCTTTGTTATGTCCTCTGTCTGCGCTGCGTATTTTCTTTTCCAAGAGGGAAATGCGAAAAAACATAAACCACTGTCTACTGTTTTCTAGTTGGAATTACTATTACATCCTTTGACACAACACCAGTGTCCCATTATTTCTAAAAGAAGCAACTAAAATTCCTCAACACTCTGTTTTGTGTTTTGTTTGGTGCTGCTGTCTTTCCCCAAGAAAATGGTACTAACTACCCAAAATACATTGTACGTTTGCAGCCGTGACATACCCTGTCAAAGACCGATGCGCTTCTGGTCCTTCTGCTGAAGATGTTCTTAAATCTCTTAGGGCCTGATTTACAAAGACTCCAAATTGCGAGTCTAATGTCTTTGCCTCGCAAAAAAAATAGCGTGCGCTGTCATTTTAGCGTTTGCGGGTGATCTACAAAGATTACACGCGCAATCTGTAACAGGCGCAAACAGCAGGATTTAAATGAGGATTTAGCGTGCATGCGCTCTCCCTGCGCCACGGAAAGTTCAGAAGAGCATGTGGTAAACGTAAAATGAAATTAATCCGGATAGAGAGATGTTAGTTTCAGAGATATAATGAGGCAAATAAAAAACAGAATATAAGATAAATATGAAAAGTTCATTTGCAAAAAAAGACAAACGCCATTTAGAAAAAACGGAGTTAACTGCTTTTGCAAATAAACTCTTCATTTACTTTTTGAATATTTTCAGAAAATCAAGCTCACATGAAGTAGAGGGTTTTAATGATGTAAAATGGAGATATGACGTTTGTACCCAACAGCAACAAAAGCAGTTAACTCCGTTTTTCCACAGTGGCATTTGCCTGTTTTTGCAAATGAACTCTTCATATAATAACTATAAATAAAAATAATGCAGCAGGTTTCCCTGTGGATCGTAAGAAGAGGCCAGTTTAAGGACGTGGATAAGGACACGCTGTTGAAGATGATCTGATATTACGCACAGACTGCGCGCTCTTTGGCACAATGCCAGGCGCGGGACCTGCGTAATTGCCCCCCACCCCACGCAAAACTCAGTAAAAAATAGTATCATTAGTTTGTGCGACGTTACTGGTTATTTTCACTGAGTTTTTTGTGGGGTGGGGGCCAACTTCACGCAGGAAGGCAACCCCATAACAGCAGCAGTTGCTGCGGCGTGGAGGAACAGGAGATGATTTTAATTTAAAAATATGCCATTGGCAAAAAGTAAAAGAAAATAAAAAGACATAAATAATATCAGCTTTAACTACCATGATGCTGCAGCTGCAGATGTTCTGGTTCATGTCAGAATAACCGTGTTTAACAGTGATGTTGATTGTTATTTAATTAAATAATGAAAACTTGACGTGTTGCCTGAACACATCATGAGAAATGATTCTGACCCGATGTCTGCAGTCCTGTGTGCAGCATTCTTTCAGCCATCAGTGCGTAAAGCTGCCAGTTATACCTGCTTTTCAGACGTGCTAAATTACACGCAATCTTTTGCCCCCGCTTTCCTTTGAACAGTTGATAGATCACATTGCGCGTGTTAAACTGAGGTTTTGCATAGTCTCCTCCCAATATTTTGCGCCTTCTGGCAGAAACGCCCAGTTTGAATATTCATCTGCAGCAGATGCGCAAAAAGGACAGCGGTGCTATTTTGCCCCTTGACAGGCGCAAACCTCCTTTTGCCCTGCTTTGTAAATCAGCTCTGGCGGATTATTGCGTGCGTAATGAAGATAGCGCCTGTTTTAACAAGCGCAAACCTTTCGTAAATCGGGCCCTTAAAGTTTTCATGAGATTCAACATGCATTTATCAAGCTTAATCTGCTCCTAAATGCTAAAAAAAAAAACAAACCTAAAATGATGTGGTTTGGCCTGAAAGGCAGGGCTACCCCACCCAAGACTCAAATAACTACAATAGATGGGACCATCATTGAACAGGTTACGGTTTACAGATATTTAGGAATCTATCTTGACAGTGCAGACAAACGTTTGATTGTTGAAAGGATCATCCTCCCTTTATTTGACTACGGTGACACAATCTACAGACACGCTTGCAAAGGAACTCTTCAAAAACTGGACTCAATTTATTACTCTGCTATCCAACTTGTCGCTAATACTCTTTACAGAACTCATTGTCTGATCTACAGTGTTGAGGAATTTTTCTTTAACAAAGGCATGAAGATGAGAAGTTTTAACAAAGTTTTATTCAATGCTGCAGCATAGAGGAAAAGTGAGAGTCATTCAGTAGATAAATCTGCTAAGCAAGTCTAACCCCGCTTCCTCATCCTCGGTTGATATACTCTTGCTAGCTGGGGGGTGGTGGTTTCACAACTTAAAGGAGAACTCAGTAACTTTTGCACCGCAATAAATGATTTTCGGAATTCCTGTGGGGCTAAACAAAGTGTTTACGGAGCAGTTCGGTATCCACCCCCCCACCAGTGTCTCTGGCCTGTGAGCAGCACTTGCAAGCAGGCCTGTGCAGAGACCTCTGGAGGGGCAGGTGCTCAAAGTTACAAAGGGGCACATGAGCACAAATTTGAAACAGCAAACAAAGTCTGACCTTATATTGTAATTTGACTGGTTGAATTGCAGCAACTCATATTCATAAAGAATGTAACATGGAACAACAACATCCACATCTTTGTCCAAACTTTACATTTTTGTAAGGAGGCAGTGCAAAGCCAAAGTAGTCCATGTTTTACCTGATGGAGACTGAACACTTTCTGTGGAGGTGGTTGGTGAAGAAGCTGTGGTGGGCTCTGCTGAGCAGCTGAGCAGACACTAAAAAGAGCATGAGAGAGATTGTGGCCACTTATACAAGTGTTTAGATAATAACTGTCATTGAAGTAGCTTACAGTGATCTGACATGATTGTTTGTAGGAGACACCTTGCTGAGTGAGGCTGCAGGCAAGACTGTTTAAACTAAACTAAACAAGTTGATCATCTGTAACTAAAAGGGGAACTTAATGGGAGACGGGTATAAAGGAGGTTGGAGGGTCAGCCTATATCCAAAAAACAAAATCCAAGCTGTGTAATTTAGGACACAGGAAGATAATACGTATATTAGTTTAATCTAGGTCATCATAAAGCACTGTTAACCTGTGGTTTTTCCTCCTGTAGTCCTGCTTTCCAGTTTTAATGAAATCAGAGGAAAAAAAATTAAAAATTGTAACACCTTTATTATTATTATTATCATCATCATCATCATCATCATCATCATCATCATTATTATTATTATTATATCAATATTTATTTGTCTATCTTTCTATCTATTTATTTATTTATTGTACTTGTCCTATCCAGCATGGTAGCAGCAGATTGATGATCTGGCTGCTTTATTGTGTTGAACAGATTTACTTTGGCAAGATGAGCTTTATAACTATAAGGCTGCTCTTGATATTCTGAGTTTACACATACATATATAGAAATTACATATTTAAATATAGGGTATTTGTACTTATTTTTTAGTTTGATAGTTTTATTATCCACTTTGCAAATGGCAGTAAGTCACAGTTATATCGTATTTAATTTGCGTGTAAATGTTATGTTTAAATAAGAAGTTGAAAAAACATCTTAAATTCTTCATATTATTGTACTTATACTGTAAGCATGTGAATATATGCATGTACTGCTTAGTTTTACTTTAATAACTTAACATAGACTTCATTGCGTCTAAACAGAAAAGACCTTCTTAAACTCACTTGACAGTAAAATGATACAGATCTCTTTCTTTATGGTCACAAAATGTGACTCAGGAACTTTTACTCTAGCATTAGTAGCCTACTGGTACGTGCATGAAGGAGACAACTTGGAACAAACAAAAAAGAGTGACTTGGGCACTTTTAGCTCTGGGATCTCTTAGGCTTTTTTTCTCCAAAAAAGGAGCCTCCTGACAAACTTTTCCACTCAGCACGCTGTGCATGTGGTTAACTAGCATCTTGTATCCAGAGGGCCAGAGGACGCACAAAAAGAATGCTCACTTCACTTTGTCAGTTATCTTGCAGCTATAGACGAAGCAGCATTTTGCAAAACCTACTCACCGAAGCATCAGCTGATAATTCCCTCCCTCGGTTCCTACACTACCATCTCCAGCTGCAGGGCTTGTCTGGGCGCGTCTAGGTAGCACATCAGGGCAGTGATGCTTATATGGATCGTGTGACCAACCGTAAAGTTATCTAAATTATTATTTTGTTTTATTTATTTATTTATTGGCATCACCAACTTTAACTCAACAAGACACACAAAAATAAAATATAAAAAAAAGAAGGAGAAGAAGGAAACAAAAGGGCACTTTAGGCATCTTGGGAAAAAGGGGCAGGTGCTCCAGCACCCTCCGCACCCCCTCTACACGTGGCTGCTTGCAAGTCTGCCTGAGCCGACCCAACACAACTTGCGACAACAGAAACCGCTATACGGCACTCAGGTCCTCTATCTTCCGAGCTGCCACCAGCGCTGATTTGAAGAAAACATTTCTTTAGCTTCCCACCACGTAAACACCGGCTCCTGGCTGTCATAACCAACATTTTGCTGGACCAGAGTGAAGAACCGATTCACGTAGCCAGGTGAAGCATCACTGCTTCAGGCTCAATAATCACTTGTCATGTCCGCAAAAAGTAAATAACATACAATCCACGGCATATTTACCCACAAAACGCGGGTAAAACGTCCCATTGCAGGAGACACAAGACTCTGCTTTGAGCAGAGGGAGACAAGCTGCTGCTACCAAAGTAGAATCAACAAGCTAGTAAAAGCTTAGAAATATATCCAGGGATCAAAATAGAGGAAAGACAGTTATCAACGCAGCAAGGGGGAGCCCTGAGCTGAAGGGCGGCTGTAGCTCAGGTGGATAGAGCAGTCATCTTTCAACCAGAGGGTTGTGGGATCGAGACACTGAACCCCCAGTTGCCTCCCGATATGCCTATCGGTGTATGAATGTGTGTGTGAATGTGATATGTAGTGTAAAGCGCTTTGAGCGGTTAGTATGACTGGAAAAAGCGCTATATAGGTACAGTCCATTTACCATTTACAGTCCATTTGGCTGAAGTTACTGAGTTCTGCTTTAATGGAAAAACATAAGTCATCATATCTGTCAGCCTCAGCTTGACCTGTATCTAACCTTTGATCAAGATATCTAGACAGGCTATGTCTCCTCACTATGCCTACACTAAAACAGTTTTAGACATTAATCTTTACAAAAAGGAAGCTTGCACTGTCTGCTAAGACGTGAAGAGGAAGTTTGCACCGTCTGCTAAATTTTGTTTATAGTTTCAGTCTGACCACGTGTCTGACATATTCTTCACCCCTACAAGTTTAAATGTAGCACAAACATCAATAAAGCTAAATTAAATGTAATACAAACTCTGCTGAAAATTTTCATTACAACAGTCAGGTTAAATGGCCATCATTACATAGTCGCCGTAATTTTCACTGGTTCACTCTCATCTATAAAACTCTCCTTGGTCTTTCATCTCCATATTTATGCCAGCTTCTGCACAGAGTTTCTACAGACAACACACGGTCCTCCCATAGAATCATGCTACAAATCCTTAAAAGCAATGCTCACTTTGGGCAAATGTCCTTTTCTCCTTCAGTTTCAAAGACTGGAACACATTACAAAATCTCTTAAACTTGATGGTTTTACTTCTCTTTCTGTTTTTAATGCAATTTAAAGGTGATTTTTAATGAAAACTAAATGTTTTGTTACATTAATCTCCTCTTTTGATGTCTTAAATTGTTTTAATGCTGTTCTAATTTTTTTCCCCCCTCTCCCACTTGTACTACAGGTGCCTAATGGCACTTGCCAGGTTGGCATTGTAAATAAGAATCTTGTTCTTAAAGGCATATGCCACCCCTGGGTGAAATTGAGCCCCCCCCCCCCCCCCGTTGGACAAGTTGGCAGAAGAGTTTTCTAGCTGATCCAGTCATTCTCTAAATCTGGAAGCACTGACTTTAGCTTAGCTTAGCTTAGTTTAGCGTAGTTGCTGTAATCTGATGTTTCCAACTAGCAACATTTGGCGGAAGTGAACTAAAAAACTCGAAATTTTTCTCCTATTACATTTCGTGACCTGCACATTCTGATTGAGTACAAATGACAAGCCGATTTCACATCAAAGGACTGACTAGGTGGCATTCAATAGGGGAACTATAAGCCGCGGAAGTACAGGCGAAGCCCCGCGGATAGTAGCAGAGGCAGCACGCATGCACAGCATCCCAAACTTCCATAAGTAAGGTTGCTACTGGATGCTGCGCATGCGTGCTGCCTTTGCTACTATTCACGGTGATTCGCCTGCACTTCAACAAAGTACATACAAGATAGTTCTCGCTTCTTATTATGTGACAGGCTTTAAAATTTGGTAAAAAGAAATATACGATATGTACTCTGAAACAGACTGGCTAAAAAGCAATTATTGTTATATCCACAGGCCCCTGTTCTCATATGAACAACAGGAATAGAATTTTGGCAGCAAGTTCACATCTCAGCATTTGGACACTCCTGTTGGTGATGCCGAAAGCTACACCATGATGACTGCAATGAGATAGAAAAGATGCAAAACACAGCCAACACAAGTCCAAGGGAACAAGATTTGCTTCAAACTCCAGAAAAAATGCAGGAGGACAAAAGTAAGTGAAAACATAGTGAAAACAAAGATTGTCAAGTTTATACTTGACAAAGACTCTTATATCCATTAACAGGTATTTAATTGCAAAACATAATAACAAATATTCTTTTTTTTCTTC